>JASAMV010006700.1:0-11486 GCA_030248065.1 Rhynchonema sp. JSB1_4
CTTAGGCTGAGTGCTGCCTGGTTGCTACTGTTTTTACGCACGTTCAAAAAATCAAAAAGCGATAAATAAACATCAAGATAGTCATCGTGGAGCCAATCAGCAGTGAACGGTCTGCCCCTTATGGACATCCCGTCCGCCAAAAAGTCTACATGGGCTAAACCATAGCGATCAGCAGAAAAAATGAACGGATTTGAAGTCAAGGAACCTTGCACAGCAATTGGATCAACCAAAAATAACATGGCGCGAGTCGGCAACTTTGAGCTTACAGCAATGTTCCGAAGTACAGTACTTCGAATTCCGATGGGAAGATCAAAATTTAAACAAGTAGTTTTAACAAACGGCATATTGTAAGGCACACGATCAAATTGTGACTTGAACTTTGACATTATAGCTTCGGTGAATTCAACGCGTTTAATCCAAAGTTCACAGTTATTAATACGCACCATGTACTGTGTATCGTTGTCAGTGCTGATTAAAACAAAGTTGGGGTCAGAACGATACAAAATGACATCAACTGTAGCATTGTAGGGCAACTTGACAGGACAGGAGCATGAGAAATCTGTGCTTAGAGGTGCATTCAAATGGACGCGCTTACCACTGACCAAAGGTTCTGACCGCGCGGCAACAGCGAGCTCAATATTAGCCGTTTCTGGCATCAAGAAGGCTGGTCGCCTCAAAACAGTTTCAATTGTCTTGGCATCATAAGAAAGTTTGTAGCGCAGATAGGCTAAAAACGGGTGATACAATTCAGAAGTTACACTAGTACCATTCACCAAAATGTCAATGCGAGAAAACAAACTATCCAGTAACAGATTAGTGAAACCAACTTTTGTGTCAGTCGGTTGAATAACTTCACCATTTGACTTTAACACCTGCAATTCTAAATCCAAATAGGTCTCACTCAGGTCAAGAAAATGGCCCACATCAGAAGACAGTACATGAAACTTGATAGGGCCGTGCTGTTGTACAGCTCCTATAGGCTGCAGGCGTTGCATGTAACTTTGAGATATTGCATCGTTACGATCTTCAGGAAGTGTAAAGTGCTGAAGTTCAGGTACGACATCCATTCTTAGAACAATAAGTGCACTTTGTTGACCTTCTTGCTAGCTTTCTTTGCCTTTCTCCTTGTTTTCGTTGTCTGCCGCTTTCTCTTTTTTGTTTTCTTAGTCCGTGCTGAGCCTGCCTTGCGACGACTCTTCTTGGTGGTAACTTTTCGGGTCTTCCTTTGCCGCCTTTTGGTTTGAGGTCCGGACGGTCTATCCCCTTGGTTGCTTTGGTGGCGATGCAAACCAGATTTAGTTGAGTTGAAACCACGGGTGCCACCAAATCCGAGAATTTGGTAACTTGACATGAAGCAGAAATTATCCAAGGAGCACGCGGCATGACATTTGCAAGAATGACACATTTCGTAAAAACGACTGTATTTATAGTCACAAAAGTGGGCGGAGCCTAAAAAACTTTTCGACCAATCAGCACTTTGGCAGATACACAGTTTGGTGCTCTGAAAACAAGTCACTACGCACTCGCATCTTGGCATCTGTGTGGACACTCATGTCCAGTAATAGGGTCCCGAACGGCTTGCTGCACGCGTCGTCATAGGCTGCCAATAGTAACTTTCGCATCCCAATTTGCTGGCCGAGTACGCCAACGCTAGTGCGAATGCGTGGGCAATTCTTAAGTATGTATACTGATGTGTTTTGATTTATCACACGTGCAGCGCTACTCGGGTGAAATACGGTGTGACAAATGAGCACGAAACCTGAAACAAGGCCTGCTTATATATGTGCGTGTGTTTGGTAGGTTTGTATAAAGTTACTTACTAATGCCTAAATGTCTACACATTGTGTAGCATTCAGCGACTCCACTCGAGTTCAGAGCAGAGTAAGTTCCGTCATCAAGCACAACCATATGGATTGAGCCTTGTTTTGTGCACTTATATTGTTCAATCGTTTCCATATTGATGGGATGAGCAGGGATAAATTGAATATTTATGCCGATAGCAGCCAGTCGCTTTTGAATGCTTATAAATTCGCTCTGATAGACTGAAACGAAACCATAGAATAGACAGCAGAACTTGAAATGTGACCGGCAGTCTTTACCTTGGTACAGAAAAAACACATTCTCTGGAATTGGATTGAAAAATCGTGGCGCAGAAAGCAGCATTTGGAAGAGACACGTTCCTTTTCCCGCACCAGACGATCCTGTATCAGGCACAGTTAGGTTGCATGTTTGTGTAACTCAGAGTAAAAAGGATTAAACCTATTATATTCAAGTTGGCAGGCAATTTAATCCGGCAATCAGTTTCGATAATCGTTGCTGCCATGCTTGTTATTCTCCGTTCTGTGCACAATGGTACAGCCTTTGAGTTGTCGACTGAACTGCCTTGCCCAATACGTGTGAATGGTGGAACCGTTCGCTTGGTTACAGTCCGCGTAAACCAGGAAGCTGAACAAGAACAATTACTCATTTGCTCGAGCATGGTGTACTACAGTGTTGGTTCTGAACGCGAGCAGTTGTTAGGTGATGTTTTCTAAAGTTTGTGTGTGTGATAAAAGTTACGAACGGCATATGCATTTCAGGTGTGTGTCAAGGTGCTAGTGTGGCAAAAATGCACGCTTCGCTACTACCCGGAGTGTATAATTTCGTAAACGTGAATGTCGTACCGCAAAGTGGTATTCAAGAATCGAAATTGTCAGAGATTTTCCTTGTAATTGAAATCAACGAGATTTGACCTCCTTTCTGTTGTCAGTTTTACCGTGTTTATGTCATGCGAATAAAAAAGTGGTCAGCTAGGTATCATATTACACTTTTTGTTTACATCTGGCTTCGCATACTCAATAATAAACAAAAATGTGTAAACTGAGCACACGCAGGTGCTTGTAAGTTCTGGGTTCAGGTACCTGGAGAATGAGGTTAAAGAGCTGTCGTTGCGCACAACGTAAAAATAGTGTCGAGTTGAACCACAGTATCACTAAAGCACCATATCTCTTCGCACGCACAATAAATTGAGCACATACGCAGGTGCTTGTTCTGGGTTCAGGTACCTACACGTAGGCCAGTCTAATAGTGTACAAACAGCTGTCGTTGGGTACCGTACAATGTTAAATAGCATCGAGTTCAAATGTAACCAACAGTATAAACAACAGTGTAAAACATAACCAGCTTGAATGCTCCATGGTTGAGGGCGCTTACTACAAAATGTCACGCTGCGAGGAAACATCATAATACTGATGGTAAAAAATGTATGAACATCAGTGGCACGACGGAGTGCATAGGTATCAAAATGACTACGACAGTGTAAAACATAACCCAGCTTAGATGCTCCATGGTTGTGGACGCTTACTACAAGAACAGCTGGCTGATGTTTTACAGTGGGGGTACAGCTAACAAAAACTGCCTGTGATCATAATAGTGCACTGCTGGTCAGTGCTGCAAGAAAACAGCATAATCTTGATGGTTAAAGTCACATGTGTGTGAAACATCAGTGGCACGACGGACAGTTCACAGCATCGGCCTGTGTCAGCACACCTTCTCGCTGCTGATGGTCACATGGTTGTTCAGCGACAGGAGCAACGTCGCCGTTGATTGCAGCGTCGCCGTACACTTCTCTGCGCCATTCTTCCTGTTCCTCTTCTGTATACCCGTGGTAGGGCTGAAAAATACAAGGTCCCCTAGCTTGGGTTAATATTGCAGTGGTCAACTCACAGCAGCGCGAGAAATAATACATGGCATTCGGGGTGAGTTGACCAAGTGATTGAGCACTGCAACACTAGCTGAAGCTTGGACACAGCATCGAATGGTCCATGGAGAAGGCCAGATGTGGCAACTAATGTCTGACTCTCACCAGTTTGCGTGACTGTGACAATGTAAGCGGGACAGCGTGTTCGTTTGGCTTCACCCACTGCTCGTTCGCTTGGCCCTGTAACACGTGTGATCAATAATTTTGTAGCTGTGTTTTGCTGCTCAGATTCAATGTGCTTATGTATAGTAGACACTGACTTCCATCGACTCATCTGCACTCTTCTCTTCGACAATTCGCTGTTTCTTCTCGCCAGATGTCTGAGAATCAGGCGTCAGAATTGGTCGTTTCTTGAGCGGCAGTGGCGGTGGAGTGGTGGTACGCGTGACCAACGGAGCAGGTTTGACCTAAAATGTTTTAAACTTATTACTTCTTTTCTCAAGCGACGTCCACTAAAAGTGGTGCCCTTGTTATTATGACCATTCGCGCAAAACTTGCCTTGTTCACGGCAGCGTTGCGCAGTAACGACGGAATTGAATTGTCGTAGCTGAAATTCACCGCCGTTGCATCGATGGCCAACTTTTCAATTCGTTTCGATGTCTGCAATAAAAGGCGCAATGTATGCACTGCTTCATAGGTGATAGTTTCCGGCAACTTGAACACCGCTACATCTTACATCAACGCTTTGTTTCAGATACACACTGTAATCGGCCAGTGCATTGACGAATGCCCGACGCAACGCGCCATTGCCAATGTCCGACGCCTTGACGTTCACGCTTACGATCTCGGGATTGGTTCTGGAATAGACCTTGTTTACTGGTTGGTCAGACCGGCAGTGGTCAAGCAGGTCAATATGCTCACTCATTTTTGGTCGTAGCTGATATCGTGCACATCTCCTTGTCCAACGTGATGTCGACCAGATGATATTTGGTGTCCAGAACGTCGTGTCTGAGACCGTACAGCTCACGATGGCCGACATGTCCGTACAAGTACTCGATGTTGTCCAACATTTTTTTGACTTGGGCCTTCTTGTGGAAGAAAATCGACGCCTTTTCAGACCCATCCGTCTTGCTGGCGTGAAGCGCCACTGCCTCCGATCCATATTTTGTGCCGCAGGGATGTACGTACGCCAAGGCACCAACGCTTGACGGTCTTCGTTGACGCTCGACTGTGGCCAGCAGATACGTTGTGGTGACAAGCAGATGTTCCAATTGACGTTTGTTTTCGAAACGCAACTTCATCTTGTCTTTCCTGAAATGGTGCAACTCGTTGTTTTCATCATGTTTGCCTTCAGGTGTGTAACATTTTCTTAATGTCTAGCAGTCTGCTAATGTTTCAACAGCTGTGTGTGATTTTCAGCACAGCACAGGTACCAGCAACCACCGATGTCTGTCTGGTGTGCGATTGTACGCACGAATTTCTGGTGAACTGCAGTGCGCAGTCTGCACTTAGCAACATTGACTGGCTACTTATTGACAGACAATTTTTGGCTGAAAAAGTGCTCATTCTCACGAACAGCAACGTGACCGCTCACTCAATCACAGCCAATAACTGCAATTTACTCAAACGTCCGACTGTCACGGAACTGTCGCGCACACAATGCGATTCTATTCGCAACACAATGGGCTGTTTGTCCTTGATTCAGCAAGGGAAGGTCAGGTGCGCTGACAATGCCGTGATGCACGAGCAGCAGCAGCAGCGTCACATGCCTATGTGGGTTTGGTATCTAACTACTGGCACTGGCATGGTACTGTTGCTGCTACTTGCCGGTGTTGTGTTCATGCGGTATAAACGCACCCAACCTAATCGTGGTCGAGACGCTGCGGACTCTGACATAATTCCGTTCAGCGTGTTGAATGAAAACTTTGTCTACGTGCCCACAGTAGCCCCCAAACGTACTCGAACCAGCGATGAGTCACGTCGATCACACCACTCTGATCGCGCTCGAGAATGAACGCTGAATTGGGCACAATGTCAGCAATTTCGGTTTTTGCATCGGTCTGTGCGCGCTCCATTTGGCCAGCGACTGTGCATGTAAATCGGGCCCATTGCCGTTCGCTGAATGTAAACTGGCCATCAACTGTTGAAATTTCCAGTTCATTTTGCTTGTATTTGTCGTTGTATATCACTGCCAATGAATACTCGGTTGCCATTATTTGAAACTTTTTCGATGAGAATAACCACTGACAATGCAAAGTGATCAACTGTAGAAACGTGGAGTTGCTAGCATGACATCTGTTTATGCATGGTGTCATATTACCCTGACCTTTAGCATTCCAACTTGCATGAAGTTATACATACTTGATAACAATGAATACGTTGTTTATGACTTGCTGGCTTGGCTTCTGTTTGAGGTCAACTTACACTGGTTTGGTTTATGCAGCAACACTGTTTCACACACACATATAGAAATAAAGTACAGTCATTATAAACATGGGGTCCCTCACTTGGACAAAGGAAAATGACGTAGACAAAGACATGCTACAAAATCAAAAGTTCAGAGAAGAGAGGTTCGAAAACAAGACATGAAACATCACTGGGGTGTCATATTTGCATGCAAGCTTACGGTAGTCAAAACCCCACTGGTGCATCATCAGAAGTGAATATGTTTGAAACATATCTGAGTTGCCACAACCTCGAGAAACAAATCGGTCAAATTACCAATAATTCATCTCCTATTTATTGACAAATTCAGTGAACTCGTGTTCGTTCGACTTATCGCTTTCATCCGTGCTTATCTCCGGCTCTGTATGCACTTGAGCGCAAACGTCGACACTTGACGCAGCTGTGGACAGAGGGGGAGCACTTGGACGAGGCAGCCATGGATTTGTGCTGGCAGGTGGTACAGCTGGTTTAGGAAACGAGCCAGTGCTCCCCGACGGTGAGACTGGAGCCGTTTCGTATTTGGATGGTGGCTACAAAGGAGTGAATTCTATTTCTGAATGAAAAGAAAGGACAAGAAAAAGCCTCACCAGATTCAGGCGCGCTTTCTGAAGAATGTCTGCAGTGGCAGGACGGACCGGCTCGTCGCTGATTTTCATGTTTTTTAGTCGTAGACTCAGCCGTCGTTCAAGCCACCCATCGAACTCGACCTCTTCGTCGTAGGAGTCCCGGCTTTTCTGATCGTCATCGGATTGAATGTCGAAGCCGCATGTTTCACCTGAGAATTTGGCGATTATTCAGATGGATTTTAGCCAGGTCAGTTAGAAAACCCTTTCTCACCGGGCCGATAGAGAACCGCCGGCGCTCGGACTCGAGTTGTTGCCATTCGGGCAGGAACGGTTGGTTTGGGCTGCACGGCTGACGCCAATTTTCGCGACAACACTCGCACTGAAAAATGTTTCAGTTATTGGTCTTCTGATTATTGGTAGTTAGACTCATGTTATCATGCCCATCGAGTGTAATTTTCTGCATGAAAATGCCCGCTAAACTTGCCTTTGTAGATTTTTACTCCACAGAGGGAGACCGTGGCGACAAACGACACTGCGGAGAAGGTGAAAGCTACGTAGACCAGTGGGGAATAGGACGCGCTGTGTTGCTGTTTGACGTTGTCGTCCAAGCTAGAATCCAGTGGACCTGCACAATGTAGTCGCTCGCGTTGCTGAAATGTTGTAGGTCTGTTCCGACCACATCGGATAATGGTAAAAGTAGACTAACAATCAGGACTCGACAATGGTAGCTGGCTGCTAACAGCGTACACACAACGTCACCAAAATCGACTGAATTGAGTGCCACAAACGGTCCGCAGTGGATTTGCGAATAGTCGAGTCCCTGTGTCCCTGTGATATTTCTTAAAATTAGCTTCCATGTTTACGAAAACCTGTGTCATTTGGCTCAAAAAGTTCCTCACCTTTCAAGCTCAGGGTGCGGGCCGACCGAAACCCAGTGTCAGGTGTTGAAAATAGGGAAGCGTGTGCCCGCAGATCAACACCATCGCAGTTGATTACCGAGTCGGCGGCATAACACTCGCACGGTGACGGGCAAAGGTAGTCCTCAAAGACGAGACTAGCCGCGTTGCTGCAAATAAGGGAATTATGAAATAAAAAAGCAGTGTTGAAAAAACAAAAGAAAATTACCTGACAAGTATCAGTGTGAGCACAATCACAATCATGGTACGGAATTATAGGCCAACAAGTAATAAAGCGGCTGTCCTGAAAAGTCAATAGTTTTTTGTTTTTGCAGCAGCACAGCAAACAAAGTGGTAATGAGAGTGCAGCAGCAGCAGCAGCAAGACTGATGCACATGCCTAATGTTTCGTCCCAAGTCGATTTTCATTGGGTGCAAACGAGTATAATCCTTTTTTAAAAATCAAGTTCGCGTCTGCGGGTTACGGTAGCCAGCCCCTGTCCTCCTCCCGGCAGCAGCGCGACCCAGGCGCAGCCACTTGAACTTCGCCAGATATCCCATTACATACTCAAGAGCACAGTAAGCTACATATGTTGCTTGCACGCCCATGTACACATTTATTGCTTACGTAATCACACATTAATGAGGTACACACCTCTGTGCACAAGCCAAGCTAATCTGTTCCCTCAATGTAACCTGGCTATAGTTCGCCAGGTGGGCTGTGTTTACATTACCGTAATGCTGTGGGTATACACTGCGTGGGGTACCAGTGTGTCAACTTTCACCTTTATCATCTCGGCAGTACGATTTTATTATCACGGCAGTACAATATCATGATCATTGCCTGATTGATCAAGGGTAACCATAAGGCTTGATTTCTCAGGTCATTATTCCTATAATCATATGCAGTGATGGCTATTTTCAAATTCCCGCAAAACGCGCTTGCCCCTGATCATGGCAGGACCAAGCCACTGGGGCCGTGCCGGCGCCTCGTGCCGGCGCCTCAATTTTGGTGCATAGACGTTCATATACTACTGTCGACACGAGCCACGGCGGTTGCGTATCATAACGGTCCAGTGCTCATTAGGGTCCAGCGCGCATTAGGGTCCCATGCTACACTTGGGTCCAATAGCGTTAGGGTCCATAGCATTAGGTTCCACCCCCAGTAGGGTCCATGGTATTACGGTCCACCCCTCAGTAGGGTCCATAGCATTAGGGTCCACCTAACAAAAGTGTAGCGGTAGGGTCCACTGACCATTAGGGTCCATAGCATTAGGGTCCACCTGACGAAAGTGTAGCAGTAGGGTCCATTGACCATTAGGGTCCATAGCATTACGGTCCATCACGTTGAAAGTGCGTCCGGCGTGGGATCGGTGATATAAAAATGCGCGACAGTGCTGTCGGTTGCGACCTTGATTGCGGTAGGCTGCATTTTCTTCAGATGGACCCGTACTCGAGATTTGTGTAAATGGAAACTTATGTTGGCGTGACACAGTAAGCAGCGTGACATAGAGTGAACTACGAAACACAAAGAACAATGTTGCAGAGCACACGAAAACAGGGAAGCGAGAGACAGTTTGTGGAATTGAGCTTTCTATGGAATGCTATGTACCCTAACGATGGGTGGACCATAATGCTATGGACCCTAACGCTACTGGACCCAAGTGTAGCATGGAACCCTAATGCGCGCTGGGCCCTAATGAGCACTGGACCGTAATGATACGCAACCGCCACGACGAACCACCAACCGGCTCGCCATCCTCCGCTGTCTTAATGTCTTTTGAAAGAGATTGGGTTCAAGGTCACGCGGAGATTAGAATTCACCAGAGGTCGCAATCGGGTTTGGCCGGCTCGGCCCGCTGGGCAGGGTAGTACTTGGGGGGGGGGGGGGGGGGGGGGGTGGGGCCCCCCCCCCAAATTCATCTATCTATCGTCAACACTTTTTGATTTCATCTATCTATCGTCAACACGTATGGGCAAATCTATCTATCGTCAACAAATTCTGGGAACAATCTATCTATCGTCAACACATTTCGACCACAAAATGGGTATTTTTGCCTCAAAATGGCTCAAAATCCGTATTTTTTGTCCCAAATAGGCAAAAAATCGCGCGCTACGCGCGTATTTAGTACATCTAAGTACATTTTCATTAATATTTACACATTATTACCTACCGTATTGTCGGAAATAGAACCCCCCCATTAATTGACCCCCCCCCCCCATTAATTGAACCCCCCTAAATGGCTCGAAATCAAAAATAGAACCCCCCCATTAATTGACCCCCCCCCCTTAATAGAAACCCACCCCAACCCTCACCGTACCACAGATTAGTGGTATGGTAGGGCTGTGTTCAGTGTAGTTCCTGGGGGGGGGGGGGTCCCCCCCCCTAAGGTACACTAACCGCCGCGACCAAGGTACACTAGTACACTAACCGCCGCGCCAGGTACACTAACCGCCTCAATTTTTGCCTAAAATTGGCATTTTTAGGCCTAAAATGGGCATTTTTAGGCCTAAAATGAGTGATTTTTAGGTCAATGATGTCAAAAGTCGCCAAAATACCCTTTTTATGAAGAATTTTTTCCAAAAAGGGCCAAAAATCGGTCAAATTTTCTACCCCAAAAAGTGACTTTTTCCTGGATTTGGGTCTTCCCCCCCCCCTTCCCCCCCCCCAGGGAGGTACACTAACCGCCGCACGGAAAAAAGGGGTAGGTACACTAACCGCCGCGCCGGACCAGGAACTACACTGGCTGTGTTGTTGTGTCAAACGTTGTTTAAGCTTGCGTACACAACAGAACACAGCTTTTTAAGCATAATCGACGCTGTTAAAGGTAGAAAATACCGAAAACAAGCCATTTTTAAGGGCATTATTAACAATGATTTTTTTTTCGTCGGGGGCCAAATGAAAAATATAACCCCCCCAATAATTGACCCCCCCCATAAATTGAACCCCCCCAAAATGACCCCAGTGAAAAAATAGACCCCCCGGGTTCTATTTCCGACAATACGGTACTTAGTACCAGTGGTGTCGTTGAGAAATCGAAATTTTCCCATACCCAGCCCAATTTTCGGGAAATTTCCCATACATACCCCCAAAAATCAAAAATTTCCCATACCCGGGGGGGGGGGTTTTCCAAAAACTCAAAAATTTCCCATACCCGAGGGTGGGGGTTTTGAAAAAAATGACCCCAAAAATCTTCTAAAAGTGCCAAAATTGGTCTAAAAAGTGCTTAAAACAGAGTTTTCTTGCGGTAGCAAGCGATTTTTGACATTTTTGGACGAAAAATGGCCAATTTTGGTACTTCTCGGGGTCAAAAAGTCATTTCTTAGGGGTGCTTGTTCCAAAAGTGAAAAATTTCCCATACCCCATACCCCCGGCCGATTTCCCACACCCCATACCAGGGGGGGTAACCACCCCCCCCCCCAACCCCCCCCCCCCCAACGACACCACTGCTTAGTACACTATACTATACCTTGATTTTTGGCGACCCCCCCCCACCATCTATCTATCGTCAACAAGTTTGGGTCGACCCCCCCCCAGATTTCGGACTTGGGTCATCTATCTATCGTCAACACATTTCGGGTCCCAATCTATCTATGTATCTATCGTCAACACCCTGACCAAGTACTACACTGCCGCTGGGTAGCTACACCACTGGGGGTATGTATGGGAAATTTCCCGAAAATTGGGCTGGGTATGGGAAAATTTCGATTTCTCAACGACACCACTGTGTGGGGATCAGGGATCAGTGTGGTGGATCAGTGTGAGTGTGTCAGCTGTGGCTACTTTTGCGGGGCGGGTAGGGTACATAGGTGGAAAAAATCGGGGCGGGTAGGGGGGTAGTGTACCTGGGAGTTTGGGGGGGGGGAAGCCGGTTTGGGGGAGGAGGGGGGAAAGATTTTT
>JASAMV010006701.1:0-12463 GCA_030248065.1 Rhynchonema sp. JSB1_4
TATCACAATAATTTGGGTTACGGTACCTGCAGGTACACATGTGTAAAAGTATCGGTACATAAACAAAATTATGCGTGGGAAGAAAACGAAGTATTAAAACATAATAAAAACGATGGTATAATCAATCGACACCTAATATGAATTCATTGACGTGTGTATGTATGTACTGCAGGGCTGAGCAGCTGAGTACACAAAAATACATATGCAGTACTAACTAACTATGAAGCTCATTGCAAAATTGCAATAAAACAGGAAATGAAAAATATAATCCAACTAATACGGTATTTCGTGAGAAGTTGTGTGTTAACATTGAAAATATAAAGCAATTTTTATAGGAAAAAACGCAAAACTGCAAAATTCATTCTGATGCCCGGCTGGGTGACAGTGATTTCTCCGAGGATGTATCGCTGAACTTGTCCTGTTTGGCGATAACGCCGGTCGCAAGACTTTGGCTCTGAAATCATTTGGTTTTTTTCATAATCCAAATCTTCAATGTCCATAACTTTTAGAATTTTGTAAAAAAATGCGCAACAAAACTCGACAATCTCCCACCTGCTGGTGTAGTACCCTGCTCAAATCGAGCGGCGTGGTCGGTGTGGGCGGCAGCGGATGCTGATTGGCCAGTTGACTCATGAATGCGAGTTGCTGATTGGCTGCGGCAGTCTGGGCACTACCAGTGCTCGTGGCCAACGCTGCGCCCAACAAACTCCAGGGGAATGCCAGCGGCAAGCCAGGGCCACGAGGACTTGTCCAGGGTGAAGGCCTGACCAGATCCGCCACTGACCCAAACATCGATGTGGTCTGGGCTTGTTTGAGTCCGCCGGGGTCACGTGACTGGACGGGGGGTGCTTGTTGTTGTTGACGCGAAGACTCGTTGGCACACAGGAAATGGTCGATGGCTGACATGACGTCACCGTTGCAACCCTGAAAAAAGCAAGGAAATTTTGGTCATAACATTGATGACCATAAAAGGATAACATTTTTTTGTTAACATACATCACGTATGTACAGTAGATGACTATAAAAGGACGAATATTGAAACATCACAAGTCCAACGCACCTGCAAGACCAACTCCAACAACTCCGTGCGCTGATCGGGAAACAACCGTGTCAACTTTGTGAGTGGGGTCATGCGTCCGGGTCGATACTCGCCAGCCAATGTTGTGTCCGTTTGTGAAACATCAGCCAGTCCCGTTGATGTGATCGTTTTCGGCTTGTTGTTGTTGTGGCTGATTGAGTGCGACTTTGATGCACCACCACCGCCAGATTTTTGGCTGGTTGGCTTGGTGCTGGCTTTGCGGTCTGAAACATTAATCGGGCAGTATGATTTCGAATCTGTTTTTTCGCGACGTAGGGGTGACAAAGGCACAAAGCGCAGCCAGTTCTATTCATTTGTTTTGACATTGTACAAGTTCAGAGACGGCTGTGTACAAGGTGTAATCACAAGCAGAACTGAACATGAGACACACTTGGACACTACACTGTTTACCAACGTATTATCGAAGATCTTCCGTGTTGTTTGTTGTGCTGTGAGTGAAGCGTTGCATTAACCTACTGCATCTGGTTAGCAACAACTGACTAAGACATCTCAGCAAAGAGGCCTGACCTGTGATGCCAGTAACTTCGTCCTGCGGAAAAAATGTTCCCCGACCTATATAAATTAGTTAACTTGGACGAAATTAATGGCTCCAGTAAATTTCTTAATATACTCAATGCAAGAATCACGCGCAACCGCGGCAAGTCACACCTGAGCACGTCCGATCACCAAGTTTGATATCGACCCATGTATGTATGATTCCCATCAGGAGCCCAACCTTCATCGGTTCTCGGTTTCTCCTCCGTTTCGCCAGCATCGCCCCTCAAATCGCCCCAAATCGGTCCAGGTGGCAAATAGCCAAGTGGCGCTGCTCCTTCATCTCCCGAACTGTCGTCTCCTGAAAAGTTTCCATCTCAATTTGCACTGTTTGTGAAACATCTGCCAAGTCAAGACTAGTAAAAGTGTAACATCACCACAACACAGCGTGTCCCAAAAGTATGTATACTGTACATGTATACCTCCATTGGCAGCCACCGTCCTGAGTCCCAGTGCAATGGCGTCTTCCGCAGCTTGCTGTCGTTTCAGCGCCACTTGTGCTGCCATTACACGTTGACGTTCAGCGATCAAATTGCATTTCACACACGCACAATCCCTGAATCGTAAAGGGTATATAGTAAATTTCCAAATTCGCTGCCGCACTACGCCCCATATACAGTAGTTAATGTCAAGTTATAAATCCGAACGCCAACCATGCGCGGTTCTGAAACATTGCGCGCAGCTGCCTGGCTGGCTGGCAAGCTGCGTGTGCGTTGGCTGTACGAATGTTTCACAAGTTGAATTTCGGGTTTAGAACCTGACATTAACTATCGGGCGTACTTTACTGTGCGGCAGCGAATTTGGATATTTACTTTACCTTGGACTTCGACTTAGCAAATCATGTTTTATGAACGCATTCTGATCTTTATTGGTGTTATATATGGACTGTGGGTATGTGCCACATGGCGCGTATTGGCACTGACGATGTCCTGGTGCACCGCCCGTCTGTAAAAACGGGACGAAGCGGGCTGCTGTTGTACGTACATGTAGTTTAGCCGTTAGCACATCGTTTCATAAATCGTGCTGTGGTTGACTTCGCTGTATAGGTGTTCATTCACTTCACAACACAGAAGGACTCCACGAGAGTACCCTTATTATCATGCCCATTGCTACCATGGCTTGTCAAACACAGGCCTTGGTCGCATGGTACAAATCGGTACTGAACTACCCGGGTGGAAATACTAAAAATGAGCAAAAGCCCACATACTTGAATTGACAGTGTCGTTTGTGTCCCTTCAGCCACGAGACAAATCCATGATTGCGGCATCGGGCGCATTTCGGTTTTCGTGCACCGCGCTCCGTCGTCGGGTAGGGCGCGAAATTCATTCTTTTATTTTCGAAATATTTTTCGGCGTAAAAATTTCTTAAATTTGCAAATATTACGCAGAACTCTCGTTGCGTAATCCTGGTATTTTCTTCTGGTATTTGTATCATCTAAACAATCCACAAGAGCAACATTGTTCCCTGTTGCAGAGCCTCGAAACCCCGCCCACGAAAGTCCCTGATTGGCTGATTTGTCAGCTATGGGCCAACCAGCATATTGCTATGATTTCTAGCGACTTTGCGCGACCCTTATGCAAAGAGACAGAGTTTACATAACGCCATCTGTGCTTAGGAATACACCAGTTGAAGGGGAGCCGTTGGTCTTTCACAGGAGCGCCAACTGGGTCCGAGAACCTTCGGCGAACTTGAAGTTCTCGGAACGTTCGGCGAGCTTCTGGTCCCTGATGTATCAAGTAAGACACTCTGGTGACTACTAGAGGGCCCTCGCACTGACGATGACCTGGTCCACCGGCCGTCTGGGAAAATCGTTTGGGTAATGGTCATTGGAACATTTACTTTATACCGTAACCCAAAGAACCCGATCACAAAACCGCGCGGTGCATCGGAACCTCATCAGTGCGCACAACAAGTGTATACAATGTCTGGCGAGATTCGGGTACGAGATTCAGTAGGTGAGAAGCGGCATTGTATACAATGTCACACATTATGCCACCGCGCCACCAGTAATATTTGGCACATCTGTTAGCTAAATATACAAAGTTGATTTTGTGCACCACCGTCAAATATTAGCTGAAGGATGGCCTGAAAAGTCCTTCCGAACAAACAATGGGCTTCTTTGAAAGCTGATGGTGAATGTGTTGGTTGTCTGTTCTGGCACACGTATATTGTATAGTAAATTTCCAAATTCGCTACCGCACAGTGATATGCGCCCCATAGTTAATGTCACGTTCTAAACCCGAAAATCAAGTTTTGAAACATTCGAGCAACAGACGCACGTGCAGCTTGCCAGCCAGCCAGGCAGCTGCGCGCAATGTTTCAGAACTGCGCGTGCTTAGCGTTCGGGTTTAGAACGTGACATTAACTATGGGGCGTACTTTACTGTGCGGCAGCGAATTTGGAAATTTACTATACCTACTCTGGACAAAACACATACAATAATTATGCCTGCTGGTGCATCAGGTCCTCCTCAGTGCATCTTTACTTCGAAAGTGTGCATTGGCGAAATGGTACCTTGCATGGTTACTATGCATAGGAACATCGGTATTGGTCGCATAACGACTTTATACAAGAATTCGTCAAATTTTTTCCTGAATCGCGAAGGGGGAAAGTGACAGGGCAGTGACGTTGCGTTGCGCCATCACACACAAACCATGCAGTCACCGAAAAGTTTCAGAACTGCAGCAACATGGGTGCTTTGCTGGATTATTTTCAGGTGAAAATGTTTTGTCAGAAATACAAGTACATAGCATGCGTAGTGTCATCACTCGGCGCGAGCTGTGAGAGTATAGTCCGTCCATCAGCTCATGTCACTTGTGATGCTGCAGGCCGACTTGTTCCCTTCCTCCACGTTCTAAAGCTGGAGTTATACTTGTCCATTTTTGGCTTGTAGACAATGAGGACAAATTTTTGTTTGAATCATATTCTGTGACAGAGTTGAGACACTAATTTCGACCAGCGTAAAAGTTGTTCCCCTTCACCAAATGAACAACTTTTACGCTGGGCGAAATTTGTGCTCCAACTCTATCACAAAATATAATTGTAGCAAGAATTTGTCCTCATTGTCTACAAGCCCAAAATGGACAAGTATAACTCCACCTTAATGAAAGAGAAATTGAGTTTAAAATTATTTTACCGAAAAAAATTATTTTTGCTCCTAAACTGTGGTTTTTATGAAATCGACGTGTTTGATCGATTTTAACTTAATTTAATTTTAAATTTGATCGAATTCAATCTTTTTCGACACATTTTATTATTTTTTTAGTTTTTTTTGCAAAGTCGGTCACACTCAATTTCTCTTTCATTAGAACGTGGAGGAAGGGAACAAACCAGCTGGCAGCAACACAAAGTGCCATGAGCTGGTGGACGGACTATACCGCATAATGCTGCTTCTCATGGTGTCCTGTTTATTATTTCGTGTTGGTGCCGATGAGACACGCGCGATCCAAATGTCACCAATTTTAGCCCGATCAGACCGAAATCGGCCGAGATCGGATCGAATCGATTGAATTGGCCGAATCGGGAACAAGTACGCAGGTTTTTGAACCGGCTACATTTTATTGAAAATCAGGGGGGAAGTCCATGAAACATTCTGAGTCAATTCATTTGACCAGCGCGACACACGTCACGCCGGTTTTGTTGGATCTGGGAATGTTCTCTGCTCACAAATAAAGGCAAACTATACGCCAACATGAGCCCGATTTCGCAACTGGCAGATTAGTGAAACATTCTGACGTGACTGCTGATTTGGAAAATGTTACACGTTGAAGAATACAAAGTGGAGCATGATGATTTTCTCTTTCTATTCGTTTTGAATACACACCACCTTCGAAATCGGACTCGTGTTGGTTTCAGTTTGCCTTTAACTGTTCTCTGCAGACGACTATCATATTGTTTTTCTTTCGGCATTATTTGACCTGCAATCTACTGTATAACACTCTCTAGTATCCTACTATCCTTGTAACCACACCAGTCATTGTGAGTTGTGCACTGGAAGTCACTTTAGGGCCACACCGTGACACCACAAAATGAATGCGTGTTGATTTGCTAAATTTTGGCGGCCATGTGTCTGTTATCCACTTAACGCCCCCAAGCTTTGCTACCGGTCACCCATAACGGTACAAAAACGCAGATCTCATCAAAAAGGAGAGGTAAACGTGCTGTAGCGAACATTTTCGGGGAAACGCACCATTTTGCTCCACCATATGTCAAAATTTTGATCCAATATTGCAATATGTCGTGTGAGCTGATTCATTATCGCGGTAGAATCTGCTTGAAACTCGATACTATGGTTTGCGTGGCTGTTTCTGTTTACACAATAATAATTTTGGTGAAAAAAGGGGAATGACGGATTATTGCGCCCAGAACCTCATGAATTATCCTTTTATTTTTGGCATCCCAGATATTTTTTGCATGCTACAATCGGGTTCATTAGCGAAAAAACCGCCCGAAGAGCGGCGTGTGGAAATCTGCGTCATCATACAGTTGCTGAGTTGCACATACGGTAACCCTTTGATACCGTAACCGGTGCTCGAATTGTGTCTTTGTATTTGCAATAAACTGTATTATATTTACGCAACACTTTCTTATTTGCGCGCAAACGTTGGAATATGTATATAATAACATCAGCCGTCAGTCAAAGAGGAATAAACAGTATCAGTAATCCTTTCTTTGCTTTTGGCACAAAAGTTATTCTTTCTTTCGGCAAGGGTGGGCAACTTTTTAGCTGACTTTTGGATGGTTATAGTGAGATGTTACAGTACTCAAAGTGACATTTTACGCGTTTGCTTGCGTGCTTCTATAACAGTCTATAAATAGGCAATGTCCCCATAGATCGGCCGTGCAGAGACAACTTGTCTGAAGGGCCCAAAGTTGAGTGATCCGAAAAGTATACACAAACTTTTGCGAATATCTTCTTGGTGATGTCAATCGGTTCGCATGTCATCAGTGCGATACACAATCAAACAGCTTTTGGCGCGGATTATAGAGACGCGCAGCACAAAGATCACAATAACTATATAATACTATATACCGACAGATGTACGTGTGGGAACGAAACCGGATAGATTTGGTATCCAAGGTGCAAAGTTACGATTGATAAAAACGCTAAAAAAATTCAGCAGATTCGGGAGCGTATCGAAGCCGTGCGAGTTGCGGTAGACTTTTGCAAGGAGACTTTGCAGGGACACCTATAACCGTCTTGTGGAAAAGCCTAAAACTACAGTAGGTTGTTGGAATTTGGAAAGATCGTTTCCGTTATACACACACACCCTTTATTTCACACCTGAAGCACACTTACACAAACATAATCACGCCCCTTCGCGAAAGTCCTGACTCCACCGTTTTCGCACTGTAGTCAGTTTGACGCTTGATCACAAACATTGGGGTTACGGTAACTTGTAGATTCAAAAGTTGTTGCCGCAGTAACTGCGTTGCTAATGCTGATGTATTTTATTTATTGTTAGACTGTATGGCTTTCCGAGTGCAGCCCAAATAATCTGCACATCTTTCTTGGGGAGTTGATCCTAATCGTAAACAGCCTGAATGTTTATTGACACCTTTGTGTGAGCTGAATCCTGAGTATCTTGTGCCGCGCGCGTGCAAAACGTGTACACACTGAAAGCCAGCTATCGAAAACCTTGCTGAACGTATTTGAGCTGCAAACTGCGTGTTCTTATGTGGACGGCACCAATATTCTGAATCAACCTGTGCAGCAAGGATGTCACAATGCTGTCAGCCTGCAGGGGCGTGTGAATGCTGTGGCAAGCTTTGCTGGCGATGTTACACACCAGCAGCAGCACATTTTGACTCATTGGATTTGCAGTTGATTCAGTTATAAAGCCGTGAGAGAAACAAACAATTCGATATTATTATCCTTGTTACTCAACTTGTGAACCGTGAGGGTGAGAGTTCAATACTCTGCTGCATTTTGTCACATATGCAAAGAATCTGCACGTTTGTGTGATGAAAGCATACGCATAAAACAGGGTGATCCTCACAAGGAACGTGCAAGCAAAAGATGGGATATAAATGTTGTTGAATGAGTAGCTTGAAACATTTGAACAAAATTACAATAAAACATAGTATCACCAGGTGTGCAAAACAGGTATTTGTCGCACAATGACCACACAAGAAACATTTTGGTGACTGCATGCGCTTTGTGTGCGATCGCGCAACGCAACGACATTGCCCCGTCACTTTTCCGCTTCACGATTCAAGAAAAAAATTGACCAATTAAGGGCTCGGCCAGGTAGATGGCCGGGACTGCTGACATTGGACATAGAACTTTTCAATGTCAGCAGTCCGCATCAGAACTTTTCAATGTCAGCAGTCCGCATCTACTGTATGTACCTGGCCGAGCCCTAAATCCAAACAATGCCACAGTATCATGAACGAATGCCTTAATATAACTTTGATGAATGTATTTTGCCCTATTCACTTCAATCAATGTCGATGTTTCAGGCGTCAGTAATGAACGTATAGTCTAATCACGAGCTCATGAGACGACTTTTTTTAAGCTTGCTTGTGCGGATCCAATAATGTTCCGGTTCCACGTACTTCGGAAACAAAAGAAAGAGAAACGCACACATTTGGTAAAAACACGCTCTCCACCTCGGTGCGTAAATTCCCTTTTCACTCCCAAAACATTTGTGTGTTGAACAACGTTGCTGTTCGCGTAAGCACGCACCAAATTGAGGTCAGCCAGCTGGAACTTGTCATCTCTCTCGGCCCAACCTCCTTCTTTTGTTTGCGAAAACCCGTGTAACCGGCGCATTTTTGAATCTGGCCAAGCAAGCTTTAAAAAGAGCGTCTCATGAGCACGTGGTTGGACTATACACCCATATCATCGTCCAACTGCCAGACGTCAAAGCCGGCAGCCGTTTCGCAAGTGTTCATGGTGTGCTGTCGCCCCATCTGCTGATGACGGCTTATATTAGAGCTGAAGACCCGCATTTGATATCGCCGACCAACACACACGCGTGCACAAACCGTTTTTCGTGTCGCAAATGAAATCGGCGATTATTTTCGCGTGTTCTGCCTCACTTGGCGGAAAGTTCGATTGAACTTTGACCTGGAGTCACTGAGCTGAATCTATCGGATATCCACACAAACTAAGATAAAGACGTTGGAATTGTTGGATTGCGGTCATCACAAAGCTCGACAACCTTGAAAGAGCTGGCCACTTCAGTTGACCACTAAACAATCAGCGCACAAATCCGTTTTCAGCCAGCGAACGGCACGCGGCAAGAAATGTTTCACCAATGTGATGGCGAAAATGAAACAAAAAATGGCAACCCAACGGGAAACATGCATATCGGCGAATGCTTCAAAGACTCCACAAAGCTGTGCAGTACATGGAGGGTTCATGATGCGCTCATTTCATTCGGTTTCCTTGTAAAAATTATAAAAGTCATATTAGTCCCTAAGTAGTGTAGATGTACAGTGAATGGTCACGCATTAAGGAATCACAGATAAAGGCACACCATATACATATTGTATAAAATGTATGATGCACAAAGACTGCCGAATAAAATAAAGAACCACACGTTTTACGAATGATGTTTCACACGTCATATATAACAGTACAATCACAGCCACACTTTGATGACCCCGTCATGTCCCGCACTCAATAACATCCATTGTTCACCACTGTGCACTAGTGAAACATCACCGACCGTGTCGCGATGTCCGGTGGTCGCCTGGCAACATGAGTTCAATCTTGAGATTTGTGTTGTAAAATTTAGAATATTAGTGCTCTGTGTACAACCATAATTGCTTACATGGTATGGAGACGTTCACTATGGTGGCAACCAGCCCGTTCGCTATTAACCTAGCACTCCAGCACTGCGAAGACGGTTAGACAACGGCTGGGACAAAGGAAATTTTGATTCATAATTTGCGTTTGAAATAAAGAGAGCACTATTTTTTTCGACCAGCGTAAAGTTGTTCCTCAGCTGCATATAATGAAACCTCGATAGGAACCATGCAGATGGTGAGATGTTTCGAAAATACCATAAAGCTGCGCAACAAATGAAAGACAAATAATATCCAACCAGATGCAGAAAAAAGTAAGTCGCTAACAAAACCAGCTTGTGCGGGATTCAACCGAGTGATAAACAAGCACCACAGACGTTGATCGAGGCTGGTGCTGCATTCCATAGCAAAATGAGCTTCAAGTTGAATGTGTCTTTGCCGTTTAGCACTCGCCTTCAAGCTTGGTAGTCCAAAGCGCGCAAATAAAACGTAAACAGATTGACCGACAACAATGTACCTCAACATTTATGGACCTGCCACCGCCCAACAGCGCGTGTGCTTGCGAGTTTGATTGCTGCGGTCGTTTCGTTTCCGTGATCACCTGCACGCCGTCCACCGTCTGCATTTTGTATGATGTTGTGTGTTGTGATTGTGCTGGACTGGCAGTGTTGACAGGCTGTTGCGTGATTGGTGGACGACCACCGAATGTGCCTGAACGAGCAAGGGCTGTTGTAAAGAATGGATCATCATGACAGCATGTTGGGAAAAGCTAGTCCAGTTGTCTCGACAGAGAGAAAACGCGAATATTCGATTTCGCAATTGAAGGCACGGGTTGGCTCAAGGTTTGGCCTAAGCTTAAGCCTAATAGTAAACCTAAGCCTAAGCCTAAGCCTGAGAAAAGGAGTCAATTTTGAAACTGGACTAGCTTTTCCCAAAATGCATCAAGCATCATGATCACAATGATGACACGACACACTTTTTCAGTGCACGCAAACCGGTCGTGACATTGTGAGAAACTACATATATCAAAGATAAAATGTTTCACAGGTTTGATAACTAACGTCAAGCAGTTTTTGAGAACTAATTTCATCTGCATTGCCTTTCGCAGCAGTTTTTATTGTTACACCTAAAAAACTCGTAAGAAATGACACAGCTTATTGATAAATTCCCTTCACAGCATTTCAAAAAACAGAAAACACAATGAATTTTCAGAAGCAGAAGTGTGAACGGTTGATGTATAAGTGCAGGCTTATAGTACTGTCGTTAATCCAGATCGTCAACACTTTTTAATTCTGCTTGAGTTAGACCACGAGAGTTAACGACTGTACCAATCGCCCAAATGCAGGTCCGGCCCCAGTGTTGTAGTTGGTCAGGTAGCTCGAGCTAGCTATCCAGGGGCGCAAGGCCACCTCGAGCTAGCCACCAGGCAAATGTTGGAATCTGAGGCATTGGAAGAAATTTCGCCAAAAATACTCTTGAAAAATACGTTTTTTTTGCCATTTTGGGTAGCTGGAGCTAGCTAGCAGAAGTTTTGGGGGTGTGGGATTTTGATAGCTCGAGCTAGCTGCCAAGCTAGCAACCCAACCCGACCCCATCACTGTCCGGACCCAACCCAGTCACCAGTGGTGTCGTTGGGGGGGGGGAAGGGGGGGTTACCCCCTCGTATCCGGTATCTTGATTTTTTCACCCAGGGGTATCCGGTATCCTGACTTTTTGTCCAGGGGTATCCTACTCTAAAATTTTTCCGAAAACCGTAAAAATCGTCCATTTTTACCACCAAAATGCTCAAAAACGCTTGCTGGCGCAAGCATTACCCCCAAAAAAGATCATTTTTTGCGCTTTCAACACCGATGTTGCTCGATTTTCCTCTAATAAAATTGACCTTTTTTGAACAACCCCCCCTGGGTGTCCGAGATTTTTTATTTTGGGGAGCAACCCCCCCTGGTATCCGAGATTTTTCATTTTGGGTATCCGGTATCCGAAAATTTTGGATTTTGGGTATCCGGTATCCTGACTTTTTGATTTCCCAACGACACCACTGCCAGTCACTAACCATTAGGCACCGACAACACATGCGACCTGGCTGGTTCCCTGATGTTCCACAACCTCATCACGCCCTGTGTATCGGCCGTGATCAATCGATAATGGTCCAATGCACACATGGCTGTTTGGGACAAGGTGCTCGTTTGTTGGTAGGACAATGGCGCTGCACCCGATGGCCAGGTGGCCACCTGACGTGATGATGTTTCAAGGTCCCACAGCGCGCATTCACCGTTACCTGTCACCTGTATGGAAAAGAAGGAGTAATGTTGATTTTGAGGCAAAACCGTCATGATTGTGTTATCATCATGGCCATCAGAGCACGACAGATTAGATGATTCGGAGCACGTCGGTTACTGACCAGATTCTGCAGAAAACACAAAACTCTTTAGGTCTTCGTGTCTATTTTAATCGAGCCGTGTTCACCATGACCTTGTCGTGGTGTTCACGCGCTCGAAGATAAAGTCAGTCAGTCAGACAGAACAAAGCCTATTGCGGGTAGACGTGAATCACACGCGCACAGCACACTTGTGATAAAAACAGCACAAATCAAGAGCTTGCAAAAGGAGTGTATAGCAGTGTTTTATTTAGCAATTTTTATAATAATAGAGTAGTCTAAAAGGAGTGTGTAACAGTGTTTCATTTAGTTCTTATAAATGTGAGCAAGATTATAATATTAGAGTAGTATAAAGCTGCATTTTATATAGTTTCGGACTCTCTCACGAGACTATATATGTCACAATGCATCCGGGTCCTCAAGAGTCATGAGATGCATTGCGCCCTCCCTATTCTAGTAGAAGCGTGAAATTTGAAAAGAAAAAATTTTTTTGGAAAAAAAGAGGAAAAGGAAGGAAAAGACAGAAAGACACCGGGTGTCGGCGTTTGTTGTTGGTTGACATCAACGTCACAACACAGGGTATGGTCGAACTACACGTCAAAGACAAAAGAATTTCCTATGGATATTTGTGTAATTTTGCTCCCTTTATATGTGCGCAAACCAAAAGTACGCTCAAAAGACGTCAAACCTCAAAGTTA
>JASAMV010006702.1:0-35759 GCA_030248065.1 Rhynchonema sp. JSB1_4
TATTGCTCAACTTGTTTGTGTCCTTCACGGAGCTCAGTCGTCCGACCGCTAGACCAACTCGTCAAACTTTAACTCACGAGGCTTACTAAATCGTCTATGTTTTCAAATGCTGTACCAACTGCGTGTACAGTCTATTACAACCACGGCCAATATCTAGCCTCGCACAAGAGGGATTGCGACATTTTGTATTGAGCTAAGCACTAGCGCCCGAACAGATTAGCCAAGAAAGTCCCTCCATCAGGACACGGCGGTGAGTTAGCAAAGTCGAATTTCGACTGCGACATTGCCGCGGCGGCACATTCGGCAACAATTCGGTCGCATTCACACGCTCTCTTGTCGCACTGGGTCAGTCCTGAATTGTGTTAGTGTTGTAAGTGTTCAACAAATGCAACAAAGTGAGCGCGCTTTTTTCCATTACCAGGCTGATTCCTTCGTTTGAAAAGTTAAAGAAAAACTTTTATTTATTTCACAATTCGAAAATTGCTCTATTTTTTAAAAAGTGCTATTTTTTGCATCAAAAATTGCTGCTGGTGTTGACATCAAGTGACCCTACCAATGGGTGTATTGGGTGCCATAATCGTTGTTTTGTGGCATCTAGACATAGTGCACACACTCACAGGGCCTCTCATGTGACTACCCACGTACATACATGTGACTGGGTGGGCATTTATTTATCCATGCCCCAGACCCGAAAGGAATGATTCGATGTAATATTCACACTACTTTCACACTGTGTGCAGCTTATTTGCATTGGTCGTGTACCTATACACGCAATAATTTCACTCAAAATTCCTATCCCGAATATCAGAAAACCATACCATCACACCCGCACCACCTGGGGAAGGGTACGGGTGTGTACCTGACTACGGTTAGTGCTCATCGACCATTTAATAATATTGTTTTCATATCAGCTGTGCTTTATATGCACTTAGACCACATTATGTAACAAAAATACCCCTATTTTGTACTTGAGCGCTAATTTTTTATCGTGTTGGACAGATTTCGTTGGAATAAAAAAAATTTTAATGAAAAAATTTTTTTAATGGGGCTCGAATAAAATTTTTTTATTAACCACTGAGGCGAGGGCCTTATTTCGAATACCTAGCACATTATTAAAATTGGTAACTGAAGCATAACACCGACCGTCACCGCACACGGCTGTGACTCCCCACACGCACTTCCACTCGTAGGGGCTCAACTTTGGATAACACTATCCGGGTATCGCATCGTAGCACGCGTCGTGCGTCTTACAACACCTGTGCACCAGATTCACCAGACTGCGACTTGACATCTGCGCAACTTTTTTGTTACTGGATACGTACATACGTGTCGGTTGACAATACAATATCGGGCGATATATTTTTACTTCTTCCCCCTCCAAGGAAGCCCATTAAAGAAAAACGCGTATCACACAACAAAAGAAATCGCGGTTACCACCACTCCGAATTATTGTATCATAACCATCGTATTCTATACGAGCTAACATACAATGACATGGGCCTAAAGATCATTCTTCGTCTTCTTACGCGTCAACCTCCGCGCGACCATCGGTTGCTGTCTTCAAGGTGGCACAACGTCATCGGTTAGATCGCGTATCGTTTTAGGGTCGGCGTCGTGGCACCACGTTTCTTCTGTTTGTTTGGTCACAATTTCAGTTTCTTCTTTGGCTGTTCGTCTCTTCGTGCTTTATTTTTTTCTTAGATCCATCTTTCTTCTTTTTCTTCATGTTCTTGTCTTCTTAGCGCTCGGTCAAATATTGTATTGATTCAGTTCCTTATTCTGACGTTCTTTGTTTTTAACGGCTAAAAAATCTTCTGTTTCGGACGTCGCACACTGGTCCGCAAACAAACCCTGTCAAACTTCGACAAACGATTCGCAATTCTTGGCTCCTTTTACTGCCTCGGGGTCAGGTCTCTTCATAACTTTCTTCACAAATTTCAACCAATCTTCCCCTTCCTTTTTCTTAGCTTTCTCCAGGTCCAACAAATATTCAGCGGCGCTCAATCCTTCTCAATCTTTCCTAACAACGACATTCCAGCCCGAAACACAACAGGCAGTTGGCACACAAAACCTTTTTTTACAGCCTCTACTTTCAGCCTTACTATAAAATTCGCAGCAAACCCTGAGATCTTCGGTCATACCGGTGTCGGTTCATACATCAATCTCATTCAATTTTCAAACTCTTCATAACTTCTTGGCGAGCGCGCGTCTTCCCGATTCTTCGATTTCTTCAAACAGGTCCATCACATCTTCTTTATTCATCTTCACAATGCAGCCGAAATTCTTCGCCGCAAATCACTTCAGTCGATACATCTTCATCCTTCCTTCTTGGGCCACAAAGAGCAATGCGCTTGGCGGACGCCCCTGCAGTCCACCACTGCGAACTTCGTACGTTCAATAACTTTCTATCATAGGTAAGCTAATATATATGTTTGTTGGAAGTCACAATATCGGGTCGATATTGCTGCTCGAGCAGATGCAAGGGTTCGGCGGTCAAGGGGGTGCATAATGGGTTTGAGAACAGCTGCATGTCGTTGTTTCTGCAACTTCGACAACCGGAGAAGTTCCACGCAGCTCGCAAGTTTTGCGCTGGTCGAAAAACAGATAAACAACAAGATCACATGATACGCACGCAAAAACACCATTTTGCAACCCGAGCACACCGGACCCGCAGTCCAGGAAAATGCCGGCCTCCCTTATCCACTTACTGGTCCATTGCATCAACGGGTTCACCATCGCCTCCGATTCCGCACCAGCAGCCATAAACGAACTTCGATTCCCAACAGATGTCGACTGTGGTCACACCTGTAAAGGACAGGGTCGTTGAGAAATCGAAATTTTTCCAAACAACCAATCCAATTTTCGGAAAATTTCCCACATACCAACAACAACCAAAAATTTCCCAAGCCGGGGCGTTTCTCCAAAAAACATGATTTCCCATACCCGAGAGGGGTGCTTAAAGCAGGGATTGTCCATACCCCATACCGCGGCCGATTTCCCAGAAGCCTCATACCAGCGGGTTGTCTCCCCAACCCTTTTAACTACACACTGTGTCACACACAGCGCAGTGGGCCACGAACAAAAGTATTTTGGCAAGCCAAGTCGGTACCACTAATAGCAGGCGCCCACCATTCAAAAACAGTGGGCGAAAATGGTTTTTTTGTGTTCCATTTGCATTTTATTATCAAATTCTCTGGTGTCTATTGCATGCAACCTATCGTGTCTCATCACTTTAGGGGGCGCTTTTATAGCTCGTGCACAAGTTACCGCAACCATCCCGATCGCTGCATGATGAGCGGAAATAATGGGGATGCAAAAATTTCATCTCGCTCCGCTTTATTTTCGCGGAAAACCAAACAACATGCCAAGCCAATCAAATAACAAAACAGAGCAATTTATCAATGCCGTTTGATTAACATTGCGTATGTATTGCACTGTCATTGCATGTGCACCACACTAAGCAGCTACATCTTTGGGCCAGGTGCACTTATCCCAGCCAAACGGCTCTCTTCAGGACCACCTCAGATAAACATGTGCACGAGCATACCAGTACCCCCTGAAGTAAGTAATGAGACACCGCCAGGTTGCTTCCAATAGACGTCAGAATTCATAAAAGATAACGTTGGAACACAAAAGATACATGTTCACCTGTTTTCGAATGCGGGGCACCTGCTTTAGAAATACAAAAAATTCGAGCGAAATGAGAAAAGTGATGAAACGCGCTGACGCACATTTGAGCATTTCACATACATCGGCGGCGCTACGCTTCACGCGATGTCCAGTGGACACGCACGCCAACACCGCAACCAACACAACTGTGCACCTGCTGCTCCACCACATAATCATCGGAGTGAAACTATCTTGTATGGTGGTATGTATTAGAGGTCCAAAATCGTTTTTGTTATGCAATATCTCAGCGGCGGCTCATCAATATTTCTGAACAATACTGTAATTATATGTACGTACAAGCTGCACCATTTAAATTAGATTTTACAGACTTTTATGAAACTTGACGAGCAGTTCAGATGCAGTCGATAAAGTTTGAATATCGCTCAGGTTGCAAAGGTTAAGCCATATGCAAGTAGCCGACCGACAAGGTGTGAATTGCTATCGCAAAAAATCGTTTTCGAGAGCAAAATGAAAAAAACGGCAGCGCTTTTTACCCCCAATAGGCTTTTTCACGGCCCCAGGCCATTTTGTGCCCACAACAAGAATTAAAACAGCCAAAAAAGGTATTTTTTTAATATTTTAAGCTCGATATCTTAGATTTTTTGTCGTAGAAAATGTCGGATGTGCACTTTTGGTGATTTGTCGACAGCTTGCCGCGCAAATAGAGTCATTAGAAACCCAGCACTTCACACACCCATATTACCTACTATAATACTGTGTCTATCTGGACTAAAGAATTCATAACTGCTGGGGTATCTGAGGTATGGAGTACGCAGTGCCAAAGCGAATAGTACATATGCATCAAAGCTTGAGGATCAGCACGTGGAAAGTTTTGGAATGCGAATGGGGTTCCGGAAGACGATTCCATCAGGCATTCTTATGAGGTTACAGTGTGAAGTGGAGCTGTATGATACAAAAACAGATCTAAGAAAATGGACTATGTCTAATTTGTTTTTTTCGATCCTTTTTGGTCACAATCAGTGTCGGGAAGAAATTTTTCCCATTGTCAACGACAAGCAAACCAACTTTACACATTAAGCCGGTCGGCCGGTAGTTAAGCGAGTGTGTCTGCTACTTTTGGTCACTTTACATCTACTTTTCTTAAAAAGTATCAAGCATTTTTGACAAACTTTGAGTCACGATGACGTGTCTACTGTGTGTCCAATGGGTCTCTTGTGACGATCGTACATATGTGTACCGCAAGCAGTTCTTCTATTGGCGATTCAGAGGACACTCAATTGTTTTCAATTCAACAGCTTCAACGCGCAGTTCACATATTACTTTCACCCAACAAATTCTAACAGGAATTACTTTCAATTCCGATTCAATATTATTTGCAATTTTATCAAGGGATATTATTGTATTTAAGGAAATGAATTTGAAAAGAGGTTAAAAAATGAAAATGAGAAGAGGTTAAAAAATTGATCAGCCCATTATAACGGTTGAAAATAAATTCTAGAATAAACGTTGGAAATAATGAAAACTAAAAGATACTGTACCATCACATCAAAAGCACACCTGGGTATCGAGCAACATGATGTTTCAAAAGCCAAAAATTGGCAATCTGATATCTCAAACACGAAAAGAAATATCTTTATCCATAGACTAGCTCTATTATGTACAGTGTTAATCAGCCGTGTTCGCTCAACTACATTAATGACGTTTAAATGATACAAACTTTTCAACAGAAAGCTCGAAATGTTTGAATAAAAATGCTCAATTGTGATGATGTTGACGTTACACTGTGCCCTTATAATAATGAATTGTGGACGAAAAAAACAGGCAAAACATGGAGTAAATGTTTATGTATAAAGCTGCAAAGAAACAAAAATTATCATGTACAGGTGCCACAATCATTGCATCATTTTAATGCATTTAGTTAACATAACACGCAGTGATCAATAACTTTAGAAATTAGATCAGATAAATAGAAAGGAAAAGAAGAAGATCACAGAGTGAAAAATATGGAAAAGATAAAAAAACAAGCCGACTGACAAAGCAGAACGTGAAACAGAAGTTACATACATAGAATATATTTATTTTATGTTGGTCTCTGAGAATACATACAGGACTTACCTAACCTCCATAATACCTATACAGGGTTGGATTAAAATTGTTTTTCATTATCAAACCTTGTTTGACTTTTTTTAAATTTTTAGAAATTTTTTTAAAATTTACTTTTTTATTCCAGACCACAAAAATGTCGGTTCTCAATGAGAAAAATTGTCGAAATCTTATTTTAACCCAACCCTGTACCTAAGCATGTTAATCAAAATATATATGTCGAAAGGTTTAAAAAATAATCACACAACAGACTCCACCCTAACCCCATGCTCCCCAGTGTCACTGAAATTCGTCACACTTTGCGACTGGGACAAGGACTTATCCACATTTATTGGAGTCCCAGTTTGAGCCTGGTCACCGTGATTGTTACTGCAATCAAGTGTGCCTTCACCATCTGCTGTTTGATGACAGTTTCTGGTCTCGGTCGAGGTCGATGTGTTATTCCATGGCAAACGCAGTTTCGGCCGCCATTTCGGAGTCGAACTCCCGTTGGTGGTCTGAGACGGGTCACCGCGCGCGGATGTAGGTTGACTGCAAATAAAGCAGGTTTAGATTCATTTCAGACATACCATATTTCAGCCCAAATAAAATGGGTGGAATTCACAAAGCAAAGTCAAGCTCACAGTCAGAATTCAGGAAACTCAAGGTTCACTTGTAAACGGTGAACTTGACTTTCAGCTTGACGGTGAACTCGGAAAAGTTCACAGTCATTTTACAGGCACATACAATAGCTTCGGATTTTATGGTAGACTTTGATGTTGAGCTTGACGGTAGCTTGATTTTATTTTGTGAGTTCCATCCAATGCCTAGCAGGCCTGAACACACCTGTCCTCCACACCCTTGCTCGCGGGCATCAATTTTCGCAGCCATCCAATATCAACGCCCAGTGTGTGTCGGCCCAACGACCCCCTCGCGTGCTTCTTCTTCTTTCGAATTTTCATATTATTGCCCATCAGGTCATGGTCTAAGTCCGGCATTGGTGCTGCCGCTGTTGTCCCTGAACATTCAGGGGTGTCCAATCGGGTCATCGCTGACAACGGTCCGACGCCGGCCGCCGTGCGCGGACTCAGATCGGGAGGCGGTTCCTGCAAATTTTATTATTTCCTCTTTCATTTGATTTCAGATGCAATGAAAGAGAAAATGAACAAAATTAAAAAGAGAAAACCCACCGAAGCTCTGGCGAGCCGAGTGGCGTCAATTAGTACTGGATGGTCGTCAACGGCGTGATAGTAACTCGAGTTCAACGTCTGAGCCGGGGCGGCGGCGAAAAATGCCAATCTCTGACGTTGCGAATGGGACACACCTGAGAGATTATTTTGAAATTTTGTCCGAATAAATATCAAAAAAGAAAACTCATGCGCCAAACACCAACCAGCAGGTGGTCGGGCGGCCAACGAAGCTGCAGGTTCCTGTCTAAGTCTGGCAGTATTGGGCGCGCTTGATGGAGCAGGGTCTGGAGGCACGGCCGTGTCATCGGGTTTTGAGGTGTCTGTAATGCTGTGGGATATATACATTATTTTGATGCAAATCTCCTATTATTTTATCTGGTGACCAGATGCGCCACTGTGGTTGAGAAAACAATGGAAATGGAAATAAACTTGCCATCAATAACAACACCGACAAAAACCACAAAAATCAAGCCTGAAACAACTCACACCCACAACAAATAAAGAACACGCACAAAAAACTGAAACATCACCAAGCTCGTCAACTCACATGCATTATTATTGCGTGCTAGTGTGCTGGTGTCGAGTGAAAGAGTGCCCATTCGGGGTTTTTGTGTCATAAAGGTCTCCCTTTTTGTCCAGATTTGTTCCTCCACCAAACGGCCATTTTTGTCGATGAAAACACTCTTCGCATTGTGATACGTGGTTGATGGCGTTTTGATTGTCGTTTCGATGGATTCAATTTGCGATTGTGAAACATCAACTTCCAAACTGATCTCGCGCAGCTGCTGACGCGGTGAGACGCCGCATCCGCTGCACAGCTCCACGTCTGAGCCGGGTGGCATGTTGCCTGAATATAAAGGGAATGGCACGTGTGTGTGACACGGCGGAGACTAGAAGCTTGGGGCACAAATATTATCTGTGGATTTTAGTGAGAATCTTGCAAACTGGATAAAAGGAGCTAAGAAGCGATATGGATTCCAGCGATCATTAAAAATCATTCTCATAATGACTAACATTCAATAGTTATCACGTGAATTCATGCAGTACTGATGAGGTAACAAAAGTTGTAAAGTACACACCATTATTCTGAGGTGATGCAAACCCGTTCTGCACAATCGGTCGGAAAACGGCCGGTGAACCCCGACCATAATCAGGCTGAAAGGAGAGAGAAATTATTTGATTTATGCTTTGGGATGATAAAATACAATGAAAGAGAAAATCATCACACCTGATTATCTCTTCTATTCGGACTTGCATCATCAATCATACGCACTCCATAGGTTGATGTGATCATTTCAGCCGGGGGACTGTACGCCTTGGGACCCTGCAGAATAATGTCAAGCTGGCTGATGTTTCACATAAAAAACTTGCCATTGAGAATTATAGGTGTTCATACCTGACAAGCGTCATCACTCGCATTTTGAAACGCATTATCGATTGTATTTACATGGATTGGTTGTCGGATTGAATAATACGGACTGCTGGCAGTGGTCGTTAGAGCGATTTGTACTGTATCGATTGGACTCACACAAGTGCATTCGACTGTGGCTGTGCGCGCGCTGAAATCAGCATTAGGGCATCAGAGCTTGAACTTTGTGCCTGTTGAAACTGATTGGCTCGGTTCACGAATAGGTCCTGCCTGAGCGACTATCATGATGAATATTGCCCAATGGCCAAGATAGAAAAGGCGACAGCGAGAACAATCATCACGGATCTGTGTTCTGACATGTTCTTTTCTGTGAAGAAAACCAATGCCATAAATTTGTATAATTGTGAAAAACACAATCACTTTACACCGCTGCAACGCCTAAGTTTGGCGATCGAGCAAGACTTACAAGTAAAAAACTAAATAAAAATATTAATTAGTACGTCTTACCCATGCCCAACAGGGCTGAGCTGAAAATCTTCAGCTATGCTCGCAACAGGTGCGTGTGTGCCATTGTCAACCGGGGTGCTTACGGGCGTTGAGCTAGCAGAATCAGGCGTTTTCGTTGATTCGCTGCTGTCGGGCTGCAAAAAAAATGATTTAAACTTTAGAAAAAGATTTTAAGCAAGAGGAGATGCACATCTGTCAGACGACGTTGGAGGGTGACCATCCCGCATGACAGGCATAGCCACTCGCCTCTCAACGCACGTCCCTTCCCTACGACCACTGTCTTTTTGTTTCTTTGCCCTGCCGCGCGCTGCCTCAGGGTTGTTTCAAAAAAGCTCTTAATTAAATAAATTGCATTTTTAATCTCATCAAATATTGATAAGAGGAAATCGAGTCCAATACTACGAACAAGACAGGAGTCAACGCAGACGCACGGAAACCCTCATGTTATTTGATTCTGGTCTCTATACTTGTGGGGTTCGTGCAAATAGCAATAGTAGGTACGTTTGTCGGTGACATATGTACATATACTCCTGCGCAACTGTATATTTTTTCAATTATTTTGACAAAATTTCCGAGATAATGTCCATGTGATGTGAGCAATGACCCTCCACCCAACCAACCGCCATGAGATCAACACCCCGCTGCAGTCGTGGCGTTGAATCCTGACTGCTTGGCAGCGACTCAACCTGATTCAGGGTCTCCACCTGATTGTTCAGAGAGTCATTTGATTGCGTGATGTCCAGTTGTGACACGCTGTCTCCCAGACCTGGCCATAGACCGACGTTGAAGGCGACGATCAGAAAATGGGGGTGTGAATTGGTCAGGGCTGGCAGTGTTGAGTATGGGTTGTCGGTTTTGTCGGCGCATCTCGCCCAAGTGCAGTCCGTGTATACGCGTTTTTGATACGGAACTTGCAACTTTTCTTCCAGACTCATGCACAATGAAAACGGATAAAAATAAAAAAGTCAAGAAGAATCCACACACCGTGGCATGATCCAATTTGCCAGGCATCTCCGTCAATCGTTGTCTGACCTGTTTGCGCATTTTACGTTGGTCATTCTTGTTCGCACCTTTCTCGTCGCGATACAGATCCGGGTCTTCGAGGAAACGCCGTTTTGCGCTGAAGTGGAGGAGAAACATCAGTAATGAAGATACCGATGTCAGGATGCATTCTGACTAAAGTCAAAATCCGCACAATCTTCCAATACTGGAACTGGAAAGGTGTTCACCAATGTTATCATGCCCATCGACCCACTATTTGTGAGCAGCTGATTTTGATGTATTTGTAGCTGAAAAATCCAAACAAAACCTGTAAACCGCAGAAATGTTCTTATAAAAACCAACGCAGTGAGTTTTTCGACAAAGTTCATCATGCACGTGACGAGTTGTTTGGCAGTTTTGGTCGTCTTTTTCTCCCCGACATTCAGTCCGTGTTTGAGAAGGTCATCCATTCTCAACAACATCAGTTCGTGTCGTTGATGTGCGTTCACAATGGGCAGCGTCGTGGGACGGACCTGGTAGGGATGTTGATAACTTTTACGCTGGTCAAAAATTGGTGATGTCAGTGACTTTCGAGATGCAATGTAATGGGAGTGGTGTAATGGCTGAGATCCTGAGAACCAGCGTGTGTGCCGCAGAAATTGGGCCACAATTGTCTGGTGCCGCTAATGCGATCAGCGTAAAAGTGGTGTTCGAAAGTTTTAGGGTGGTCAAAATTAGTGCCGTTAGTAAATCCCGAAGATTCATGCCCCGGGTATCAAAGCAAAGCACAACAATGTGACTCGCTAATTAGGAACTCGATATTAAAATAAATATTAAGGTCATCGTCAGCAGCGTAAGAACTTTATCAAAAAAGCGATTGAAAATGAGGTCACCGTAAATTTATCAGAACCTGTTGTCCCCTGACCCATTTGTTGATGTTTGTTCTGTTGAGTGCATTGGTGCTCGAGGCTGAGCTCTTCTTCAGCATTGCCGGTAGAGAGGGTTTGTCCATTGTCGGACTGGAACTTGCTGACCGGGGAGTGGACGGGATGGCGAAGTCGGGTGGGGCCTGAATGAGAAAGGGGGTCCTTTCCAGATGCATCTTTGCTGGTCTTTGGCTCCACTTGATACAGGATTCATGAAACTAAGCTACGTGGACTCTAGGCGAACTAAGTATACTCTAGCCTGCGATTTACGAGAACACAAGGTATTCGTGTGAGGTTTATAATGCAACAGCATATGAAAAAACGGCACGTAGCATTGCTCATCAACTGCAAAATTTGCGTTTATCACGTCACCATATTATCACCGAAATTACGTCACGATGGCAATACCTTGAGACCAGACCAATGGCAGTGACAAAGTGCGTCTTTTTAGGAACTCTTTTTTGGGCTCTTGTTAGAAAAAAATAAAACGCCACTCCACAAACGCACCGTCGCATTCGGATAGTCACCGGGCGTGCGTGACTTGACTGGTTTGCTCGGGTCGGACTGCGTGAACGCACAAGCGACGGTGTTCTCTTTCTCGTCCTGATTGATGATGCAGAATTTGCCAACCACCGGGTCGAAATTGTCCGAAACGCCGTCGGACGTGATGAACACGATGTCGCCTGAATTATCAAGGAAATCTTTTTGCGGACTGATGCAGGCCTGATGCACCGCTATTTGGCAGCAATAAGGTCAGCTACTTTTTTACAAAAACAACCGCAAAATCATGAAGATAGAGTTCATTGACAAGATTAGGATGATCATTTTGAAACATCAGCCAGCCAGCTTTTTCAGGCACTCACCCTGATCGACAAAGGTCATTGAGCAAGTGAGATTGTGCAATTCGGGGTTCATCCCATCCACCGGGCCCAGTGCACCGCCAGCATCGCGCATGTCGCGATTGGCGCCGATGTCGTGCGATCCAAATGTGACCTGCAATAATGTGCATTTATATACGATTGGTGAAACATCAGCCTGCCTGCGATTGTTTTCATTCATGATAAAAATCAGCATATTCATAGTTTTTTCCACCAAAACATTGTATTGAATTTTATTATTCACGATCTCTACAGCATCAACAGCCCGAAAAATGCATTTTGGCTTTTTGCTGTTTGTGTGCGTTGCGATTATTTTGGGAGTGACGATGGGAAACGACGACGATCCGGTGGTTGAGGTGAAACGCAGCTGGCAGGTTCGGTTTCTTTAATTTTTTATTGCGTTTCATGTTTTATTTTGTTTATTGTTTTTCATGCATATTTTTGCGGCTTCCGCTGCTGCGTGTGAAGCATAATTTTTCTGTCGTCCGTACTAGTTGCGGGCGGTACATCAGCTGGAAATTGCAATCCTCATATCACTGGGGAAAGGAAACTATACTGATGTTTCACAGTCATGCTGCAAAATAATTTTGCGCCGGAAAATAAAAATCACAAAATAAAGAGACTATGACAAAACATTGAGATTTCCCCTGTGTTCAGGACAAACAGCGTGAGCGTGCACAAAATCAGCAGCATCACCACGAACAACGGGAACGGGTGCAGGAGGAACAACGACGTCGGCAGGAGGAGGCAAATGAACGAAAACGACAGGTGTAGCGCAGTGGGCTAGAAGCATGTGCGCAAAGTATATGCAGCAGTGGGTTCGAATCTTGTCGAGAATCATCCGCAGTGTGAAGTTATTTTTTTCACAAACAAATTCCTTACATTTTTGGTTCAGGAACACGCCGAAATGCTGGAGCGCATACGCCAGCGCGAAAAAGAGGCGGCATTTGAACGAGAGCGTCAGGTTAGTAAGTGCGGCAGCTTGTAACTTGTTCTGTAACGGCGTTACAAAACTGTATAACTGGTGCAATAGTTACATTGTAAGCCTTTCTTTCTCAGCGACAATACACGAAAGGTGGGCCGAGCACTTCTGGCGGTGGCAGCTCTGGTCAGGGTCATAGTCGATGGTGATATGAAACTATAGGCGACAACGGCACAATGGATGGATATGGCTTTTTTATATTGATTCGCATTTATTTTGAGCAAAAATTGTTAATGTATGTATTTTTATGATATTAACCTTTGTTTACAACCATTGCTCAAATGAGTCTTACACACTGATTTTGTCCAGGTGATAAATAATCAGTACTTTTGCCATATGCCATTCGATCAGGATAAGTTTTGATTAAAAATATATGAAAATTATGTATTCACTACACTGACAACATTTTACGCTTCTTATCGTTGCCACGGAAAGCCAGACGTGTGACCCAACAATTTTGCCACTGCAAAATCTTTGCTCACATTGATTCAACGAGTCACATTTCGAACGAAAAATATTATTCGACAGATTTTTAAGGAAATATGTACCCCGATCTTCACTCCGACTGCCAAATTATGCATCGTGTTCATTTGCTGTTTGTGTGCGTGTTGGTGAGCGCGATTTTGAGTGGGACGCTGGGAATCGATACTGAACGCAGACAGCAAATGGTTGGATTATGGTTTAAGATCAATTTGTCGATTTTTTTGTATAAAAACTGATGGAGTTTTTTAGGTATTATGCCTGATAATTTTGTTTCGTTTATTTATATAACACGCGGAACAATCAAATCTGAAGAGAAACACAACGGTTTGGGACTACGTCTGTAAAATCAATTTTTGAGCGGCATTTTGCGCTCAGGTGCGTGAACGTTTCGGCGAGGCAGAGTATCAGAATCATTTGCGCAACTGGGAACGAATCCGTGAATTGAAACAACGAAATCGAGAGGACATCGCGCGCCGACAACAGGTTTGCGTCGACGTAGCGCAATGGCGTAGTAAGTACATAGTTGTGCAGCGAGACAATAGATGCTGGTTCGAGTCTCACTGCGGACGAAAATGTTTTAACACTCAGGAACGTGCCAAAATCGAGCAGCGCATCAGCCAGAAGGAACGTCAAACGGGTCCAGATATTCAGGTGGGAAAACCGGTTGGCGCAGTTTGACACAAGCCCACAAAAGTTAACATTATGTTGCGAGATTCTGTTCCACTGTGCGACTTGTTTCCCAGGGCATGGTGGATAGAGCGCGCCGCCTGCGTGGACGACCGAAGTGAAAAGTTTGTTAAAGCGAAGAGAGAGAGAAGCTGGAAACATTAGACTTTCATTATGTTCTTGTTATCTATATCATGATTTCTTCATATTGTGACCGCTACTGCTTCTGTTTAGGGAGTGATTTGCCCTGTGACTTGCTTACCACTCCACTGCGTTGTTTCCTGCTCGCGCTTGTATGAGAAAAATGTTTTGGATAAAAAAATTACATTGCATTCAATAAGATAAGATCCTACAGTACACATCAAAATCCTACAGTATACACTACAATCCAAATACCGTATACCTCTCTGACTCCATGTTGTTCACTGAACACGAAGCACAAACTGTCGCCGACGTTGCACACACAGAGCACCCAGGTGTCAGAGTCAAGCAGCTTGCTGACAACGGCAACGCACAAAGTCGTCAGGAGTCCGCCCTCTTGTAGGATCAGTTGATGACCAGCGTGGAATGCACCAAGAAGTGAGTGGAATAGTTCCTGGAGAAATGGTTATTTTTGTACCGAAAATTGACACTCTGAAACACAACTGACATGTACATAGATCACCGATGGGCATGACGATAACAAGACAATAGCTCTATAATTGCGCACGTTTCAAAGGCTCAGAAGCATCCTCCTATAGCTAACCGTCGTGTTCTTCGGCGCTCTAATCGGATCGTTGAGCATTTCGCGTTGCATAAAGTCCACAGCACCCCTGACAGCACATTGGCCAGCCAGCCGGGCACGTTCGCCCCAATTAACGCCATCAGCCAACGCCAGCAGACAATGGTTACGACGGGCGACCACTGCGTACACGTCAGCCACTGGCTCGCCTGAATTAGAAAGGGGGGAGGGTGGGATTTCTGCGTGATGTCGCACTAAGCACCTCGCTTCCAAATATTTTTGGTCAATCCAAGGATCTGAAAGATTTTCGAGCAGAAAGACACCATGCTGCATGTAGTATACAAACCGCAATATGCGAGCATGGTAACAAACATGACAACGGTCTCGAAATTATATTGCTCGACATTAATTAGATTGTGAGACATCAGCCCACGGTGCAAAAGGGGCCAATATTCGTGGCATTGTTTTTATCATGAAAGCCTATAACTCGTTCAACAAGCGCCTATACTTCGTTCAATCGGCGCGTGAGAAATTCTTCTCTGTTCCCTCAGAAAATGAAGTAAACTCAGGCCTTTAGAGAATAAACAGATCGATGTTTCTCATCTGAAACCAATGAACGTTGACCATACCTGCCCTTTTCTTCATAAACGGATGCACTTCATAGAGTGACGCACTGGCGCCGAAAGCACGGTCGTCCGACAACTTCCAGTCAACTGTGGTTGGGCAGGTGTCTGAAATTATAAAAAAATTTTTTGTCATGCTGCTGTAAACAATTAGATCAAAACTTCGTTGTGGGACCGCTCCATGTTCAAGTTCATTTCTAGCTTCGGTCCCCAAGGTTGGCTTCATTCTCATACTGCGTGGGTTACACAAAATGTATGCGGGCGCCCCTCATAACAGCATTTTAGTCACTTTGTGACACACCCATTCACTTTCGCAGTGTGGCAGCAGAAATTTATCAAATTTTCACGCCTCTGTCCTGCTGTTGGGGAGAGTTTCAGTCCAATGTATGTAGTTTATTAGATTTTTCACTTCCGCGACCCCATAAGCCCCAATCGGAATATGTATGTTTTGATCAACACTGAAGCCAGTACCGGTCCACTCTCCCTTATTATAGCACGCGCGTTTGTGTTCGCACTTTTGATCCGAAGAGTTTTGTGCCAGGAATCAATTTTGGAACCGGATGATGCATTGAATTTTCAGTCTGTTAACACAATATTTTATGTCGATTCATAGACCAGCATTTCAACATTGTAGTTTGCATATCAGTTTGCGCAACCAAGCCAGTTGGCTTGCTGTGCGAAGTTCGATCTTAGAGTTACATGATTTTCTGTAAAAATCTAACAGTTCCCCATCTGACACACTTTTACACCAGATCACAGAAAAACAATTTCAGGCGGGAGCTTCAAAAAATAATCTGGTACAAAACCCGCTACTTACTCTCCGGGACAACAACTGTTGTGTACTTTTCACCCAGCAAATATCACAACGAAAACCTTCAGAAGTCGCTCACTGACTGCTAAGGTACACATAAGCCCCTTTGGCATCACTCAACCGTTTAGGTGGGCATTGTAAGCCGAAGGCTTTTCGCACTCTCAAGTGTCCCGAGCAGAAAAAGAGAAGCGCAAAAACATTATTGGCCCTGTCCGATGGATTACGTCAAAAAGTACTGCCTCCAGTATTTGTTGAGCAAAGACACATAGCATTAAAGCTGTAAGGCGCAAAAAGTACTCTTTTCGCGCACAATTCATTATTTTAACGATTGTTTTTGCGTCAGCATTGCCGCTGGGCGCACTCGCCGGTTCTGGTTCAAAGAAAAGTGCAGGTAGATATTTGGCCGGCCGGGCGAAAATCCCTTTTTGCGTGCTCGGTCGTTGAGCCAGCAGCCATATAGCATTGTGTTATTATTATTTGGTGGGCACGTTTCACAGTGATTATGGTGGGCAGACAAAGCCGCAAAGACCACCAGAAAATAACGACAACAGGCTTTCCGCAGTTGTGAACAAATAAATGAACACTCACACATACACACAAAGCCAGACAACAACACTGCAGACATTCACGTTGTGCACCCGAAAGTGTTATTATATGGAAATTATGAATGTGTTTGTGTGTTCTGTCAAAGTTGGCAGCGATATGCTTTTGCCAATCTGGAACTTTTATTTGAACATCACACACACACACACCAGACAACAAGTTTTAGCCAAAGATGGCCTAAGATTACATCCATCCAGAAAGCCACCCCGCCCTCCCAAAACCACAACACATCAAACAAATCTCGACCACAGAGTTGCGCACGCACAGGAGGAGTTGTGTTGAGTTGAGTACACATAAAATTGATGAATCGTTATTGTTATTGTGTCTCAGTTGATTTGGTCTTCTTGGGCTGGTTGGTATGTATATACCATATTTCCACAATGGTCAAATCATATTCGGGACCCATTATCTTTCAAAGTGATACCACCAGAACTGTTCAACCTCCACAACGCCCAAGGTCGAAATCAACATAATTTGATTAGTATGTGTGTGTGTATTTATTTACCAACTCAAAAAATATGCTGAATACACACAACATGGGACACGAACAGGCTAATTTTTTTAATCTTGGACATCTATGGGCATTGTGGGGCTTTGTCATCAAAATAACGCATGCAGTTTTTACTTGCAAAGCAAACTTTCTTCAAACCTATTAAAGTGCACGGTTATGCTCTGCTCAGTCACCTAAGATCTGCTTCTGGAATCGGGTCACTATTTCCCCAAACCGAACAAAGTGCTCCATCACATCAATCCTCCGCAAGATTTCCTGCTCCCACCGTTTTTTTCTCAATAAACTTCTTTCATAAAAAATGCCCCAGAAACAAGCTTCCCAACCCCTAGGCGACATACATGAGAAGCTCCGCGTTGCCACTATTCCAACAAACGCACATCCGATAGGTTTGTGAGACACAAAAAGCGTTTGCGCACATCGGCACACACAAGCACTAACGATTTGCGAAAAGAAAACAAACTCTTGTACAAAGCTGTGCGCATTCCCATTCAGCTTGGACAAACACTCAAAACCACACACACACACGCCGGTGAAAAGAAACAATAACCACCAAAACCAAACGATACAGCACGGCAAGCTTTTGGGGCCTCAGCATTTTTCAACTCACTCCGACCTATAATTGCCCAACCAACATTGCAACCCCAAGATGATCCAAGCGCAGCTCGAAAAGAATAAACGTGCGGCAAAAAAATCCGGTGACTGAAAGCTAATAACGAGCCAAAAGGCGACCCACAGGGTTTCAAGACCAAGCACAGCAGCAGAAGCAGCAAGAAGATAAATTGTCGATAGGTTCAATTCAGAATAGTTTTGGACCAGCTCAAAGTCAATTTTCTCCACTCAGGCAAATATCAGCTACACAGTAATAGTGTGTAAATAGAACATATAAGAAATCGCGAATGGTCCCAAATTGCAAGATTATCCAATTGGGATGTCAGTTTCAGCAGAGAGTTGGCTCTTCCCCAGTTCATTCAGTCCCTTTAATGGAAACCGAAGCATGCTGCCAGATGATACACCTGCCGTACAGAATGACTCAATGTGCTGCATTTGCTGTTCTGAGAGCAGTTTAGTCATCGCAACGGGCATAGGCGGAATTGCATTTAGAATGTGCAACGAACCTAATCACTTATATGCGACAACACGTAACGCCCAGTGTTCCCATTTTCGTGCGTGACTGGTGCCTCCATGTAGAATAGGTGGGAAACCGTTGGGTAGGTGGGTCTGAATTAATCAAAACGTACACAAGCTTGATTGATGCGAAGGCTTGCGATAGATATTCCGTCCCTGACACGTACGTACCACCAAATGTCAAAAAAGTGATCGGCAAATATTTTTTCGCACAAAATCGTGGAGCCCTCCAACCAATGCATCATGCTTATGAATATTACATTTTTATTAGTTCATTTTCGACTTTCCCCACGTGCATCCATATTCATAATTTTCCTTCGCATATTTTATGATGATGTAAAAGGCCATGCCCCCCCAGATTGTATACGAGCATACACACGCGCGTTGATTAGTTCATACGGCGTGTGATAAAATTTAACGATTTTCACTTTGAACTCTCTCCACCTAACGCGTGGGCAATAATATACAATTTGTTCCCCATGGGACATTCGTTGTGCTCAAATTTGGGTGGTTTTACACACATTTTGTACAAATAATTGACTTCTCGTTCGGAGTGAAATCATTATGAGGGCGCGCAGCAACGAATTACGCCACCTGACAAAAGCCCGCACAAAAGCATTCTAATCCAATTTGGGCTGCGCCAGATACATCAAGAGAGAGCTCTCTCCTTGTTGAAGAGACTGTTGGTAGTAATTATTGGATTTGGGTTGATTCATGCATCTGCCGGCTTGCAGATTCAGCCGCGTTGACAATGTGTGCACTTACAATAAGGGGGTTAAGATAAGATTTGTGTCTGCTTCAGACAGTGGACACAAAACTATCTAAACATCGTTTTTCGCATGACGGTGGCTTCCCAAGCAGAAATCAACTCATTATTAAACAGCACACCTGACACACAAAGCGTCGGCGTCTGAAGTTTCGGCCCCTCAAATCATCTGCCACCAGTCGGTAACAGTACGTGGAGGCATGTGCATTCTTTATCGGGACCCAACCTCGAAAACCACTCGAAAAGTATGTATGTATAGTCTCGAATAGCCCAGACACCATGTCTGTGGTGACATTATTATGAAACACGCATGCCTTTGACCACTTGCTAGTAGTAGCACTGACCAGAGTGTGACTAGCTGTCCCCCTTGTGTGAATGGCGTAAGTCACAAGAGACACCCGCTCTGCCACATATACAAGCACTTTTACGAGAGGCGGGAAGGCCGAGCACGTATACAGACGCTTGTTGGGGCTTAGCACCAGCGTGCGCATGCGGTACACATACGCGTATATTACGCTTGTTTAGCTGGTTTTGTGACATGTTGTACGTACATACAGTATGTACAAGTGCGCGTACACGCGTTTTGAACGCATTAGATTGCCTACTATGCGGAGTAGTAACGTATCAGGCCTACTATCCGCACAAGGAGTTATATGTCAATTCATCGCTACTATAGGGCTGTGGAAGCTTTTTGAAAGTGGATCAATTTTTTTAGAACTTGGAAAAGGTGTACCACACTATAGTGTAACACATTTCTGTGTCAAATTTACTCATCAAATTTGCGTCCAAGTTTTCATCTCACTGTCCCACCCTAAGCATGAAGGTATGTCGGTCTTCTTTGTATGTATTAACAAGCACAAACACACAACAAAACAGCATATATCCCTGTCTTTGAAACGAACCGTCTCTGTGATGCTTTCTGACGCTTCCTCCACAAACTGACATACATGGCTTGCAGCAATACAATTGCAATGGATAAATCGTACACCACACGCTGCTATACCACGCGATTGTCTAATAATAATAATACTAATAATAGACGGTGTTACAAATGAAAACACGAATCTACAATGACATGCCCGGTTCTAACGGAGCCCGTCGGTTGCCTCTTGGAAGCAAAGCGCACCATGTGCTTATAAATTTTGCAATATTATGAGCATAGCAGCTTTGAGCTTATACGTATATATATGTCTATATATGAAGGGTGTTATCATTTTGATTTACATGATCTCTTGGTTTGACATATTAGTCTGATAAGACCCTCGTGATAGGGGGGCCATCAACATGACACAAGGGAGCACTTTTGACGCATTATCCAAATTCAGATTTAAGCCGATCAAACCGGGCTGAAAACCGTTTCCCTCAATTGTGCGGAGAATGCAGCACACACACAAAAACCACCCATATCTCGTCCACAAAAAATACACGCGTTTTTGTCCGATAAAACGGCACATCCACGGCCACCAGCTAAACAAACATGAACGGATGTAGACGAACAAACCAATCATACAAACCGAGATTACGCGGGAAGCCGCGGACGATTTATCATTTCAGCTGGCTGACTGGCCATGCAGCATGATGCTATACATACTTTATAAAGTTTTTTCCCACAAAAAAACCACACATTGTGAGCACATGTATATACATCTCGTCTGCCTGGGCTTTCAAGCACAACCCTTGTCCGAACTTTGATGTTCTGATGCACATGCAGTGTACCTACACCAAGATGTTCAACTATAGTCGGGTGCAAAAGCAATTTGCTACCATGTTCCATTGCCCGGTCATCGGTCAAAGTATAGCAGCGCGACGAAAAAACCTGCCGCAAATGCTAAACAAGCGTTTTTGGCAAGTAGTCCCTGATGGCACTTCGTGACGATAACGCATGTATATGCATGGAGGGATGACTATTGCGGTAATATGGGCACACATGCACCTTTTGGATGAAAAAATGGCTCACGCGCAGCACTTTATGGACACCGTTTTCATGGGCGTCAGGTGAGTAATTGCACCGAGCAATGTCAGGCGTTTGTCGCCAACTCGGTTTAAGAGTGCATGCATAATAGAAGAGCGCAAATGCCATTTTTCTTCTTGCCATAGAACGTTCATTTTATGATCGTGAAAATAATTGCACCCGCCAAAAAGGCCGAAAAAGCTTCGTGCCCGAAGAATTCAATGATAGACCACATGCAATGGCAATTTTGTGCTTTTTTCAACAAATTGTGTTTTTGAGTACCACCGATGATATGATTTAGGTAACTCTGGGGCAAAAATGTCTGTCCCACTTAAACTGGATAACAAAAAGTTCGCATCCCGTGGTGGGAAAGTGCAGTGCGCATTGCGAGACACAAACTCACCCTACATTTGTGCATACATGTTGAATATCATTTTCCTGGACAGAACCTTAAGTTAATGGACCGGACATGAAATGCTCTGGCTGTGCGTACGTAATTCAGCTGGATTTTTATGCCTGTCGGCGACATTCTATAGATTACGTGTGCGGCTTTCAGTATTTCGTGCTCTTTATCTCAGCGCGGTCAAGTTACGACTTTTGGTTGGTTTTTGTACGCAGTACTTGTGTTCTCCCGAAGCCAGGTGCAGCTTGAGCTGCATGTCCAGAAAGCCACAAAAACGGTTTCTACCGCAAAAAGAGAGCAGAGCAGAGCACCGCCCGAAGAAACGGCCCGTTTCAATTTTCACGCTCCTATGGTATATTGCCGAATGTTGTTGCGGTTTGAATACTATCATCGACACAACAACTAACCTAGACGACGACTGCTGTCAGCCAGCCCGCCCGCCTGGCACGGCGTCTGTGTACATGCCCATGTCTAGCCTACCTACGTATTCATGTGCCACCAGCGGACAAAAATGTACATCGTAGTGCTGCTGATGCGAAGTAAAAAAGTGCACAACCAGAACGCATGATGTCAGGACATGGCATACTGGGCTGAACGACATACTGTACATGTACCTCTCGACAAGCTCAAGAATATCGTTAATGTCCGCACCGCTCAGATCTTGAGGGAAATAAATATGCGCACATGTACTTGCCCCAGCAAGCCACCTATCAGTTCATTTCGCGGAAAATTACATCAGGAAACAAATCGGTCCACGAAACTTTCAGACTTGCTGGCTAACTGGCTGTTATTCAATTTATCTGAACGACCACACGGAGAAATAAAAAAAACGATTAACTCAAACATTATACTCGAGCACAGTTACTCAAGCAGAAATAAGTCGATTGTAAAATGCGGACGAAGCGATATTTGTTACATGTTCGTTTTTACGAAGAACAAACTCTGTCTCGTCCCGGTCCGTGACTGAAACGACCTCATCATTATTCCGCACACGAGCGCAGCACATGTGTGTTATTAAATGACCCACAAAAAGTAATTTTGCAAATGCACATGCTGTACCTGGTCACACACTGTACTATCAAAAACTGATGCCTCTGACATGCAAACATACTGAACTGCAATGCAATGCACACACACACACCATTTAGCTATCGTATGTAGAATCATGTTTTACATACATAGTTCTCCGCAACGCAAAGAAACTCCCTTCACTCATGTTGAATTTTTAATCAGTTTCGGATGACCAAAGATCGAGCAGAAACACGTTGACTAAATTTGTGCTGCGCGATCAGTCCTTACGTGCACACGAACGGCGCTCTGTGCAAACAACAGCAGTCTGATGAAGCACGCTTAATGTGTGTGGCATGAATCAATTATTAAGATGGAATTAGTGTTTGCATTTCATTTCATCGCTCTCATCTGACATTCTCTGCGAACATGACACTGAGAGAGAACTGGTCAGAAACGCGTGACTAACACCACACAGTCGCATGATAAACTGACACTACTTCCATCACATTTTGTGCGTGTGTGGGCTCTAATAATATTCAAACAAGACCTCTGTTTGCAGATTAACACAAAGGATATGTCGTTGGTGATGATAAACCATGTAATGACGGAGTGACGTGAATAACGGAAAGTGATAAATATTTTCAGCGAGGCACCCCCGAAAATAGACATAGAACTCACTTAGAACTAGAACTAGCAACTTTTCGGCCACGAACACCACAAAAAAAATCATAAACAAAAGATACCGTCTCTAGCAAGAAAGGCGTTACAAATAAGACCAAATCACACTCACCATCGTCGTCACCAGCACCGGTGACTCGATCGATAAACTCCGTCCTCGTTCTCAGATCACTTTGTCTCAACGTGCCAGCATCGGGGTTGTGTTCGGAGCAAATCGAGTCCGTGTCGAAGCCGACGTCAAATTCGTCATCAAGGTTGGCTATTGTTGCCACAGTACACTGACGCACCGGCGGAACCTGGGAACCCGGAGGAACCATTTTGACATTTTGTGCGACGACGACTCAGCACTGTCGCTTGTATTCGGTGATCGAAACGTGGGCCTGATCAGGACCGTGTTGAACTATCAGTCTGAGTCGCTGGGTGCTGATTGGGCGAAGAAGCGATTTGCGGTCCTGCAAGTCCCGCTGAGAGCAAAACACGAAAAGCACACATTCCTGCCCCGGAACAGAATAGGTCTGACAGAAAGCAAAAAAATTTCTGCGCGTTAAAAGAGACTTTGGAAGCGCAAAATGTGAGAAAGAGACTCAGGTTGTGTCGCTCACCTCTGTGAGGCCTCCGTCTGGACCCGTCTGCGCTGCACAAAACCTTCGACTGAAAGGTTCCAACTGCAGAACGGGTAGGTCGACACCGGTTTTGCCATAATAAATCTCAGGATATGCGCGACGTTTGAGTGATCTGAAAGAAATCAGGAGAAAATCGTTTGGCCAGGCCAGTTAATCAGATTGTTTACTGATAGATAAACTGAGAAAAATTCAGTCTTCGCAGACCCTTTACAATTTATCATCACCAGTGGATTTCAATGCCGTAAAAAGTTCTTTGTTGAAGGATCCCTGTATCATAATTCTACAAAAAGCGTACGAACCCCATTCAAGAACTATCCATAGACTCTTACCCATTCAAATAACTGTGAATGAAAGACTGTTGTTCGTGCTGATGATGCGACGCTGGGTGTCGAGCCGAAGTCGAAGCCGACGTTGAAGGTTGTATTGGCGGCCATTCGGGTGACGAGGGCTCCGAGCAAGGCCCTGCTGGCAAGTCAACTTCACCGGCTGGCGAAAATGTGCCTCGGATTAGGCCGTAAACTCGTTTACGGATGGACGGCATTTTACACCAATGAATTCATGTTATCTCATTGTCATCTTTCAACTCTTGCAAGGTAAAGATAAAAGACGACCTTCGACAGACCAACAAAAGGGCATGACGATCGCGAATTGTTATTTGATTTCCCCAGTTGTTCATGTAAGGTCTGAAAAATGCCTTTAAATTGCGATTTTGGTTAATTAATTGAAAATTCAAATAAATCGGGCAGGCTGCCAAAGGCAGATTCAAATAAATATATTGAGAATTTTCACAGAAAGTAGCATATTTGTCACACAGAAGAACAAGCCATCGAGCAGCTTTAAACCGAATGAATGTACGATATTTTCAGCAGAAAATATTTTATGGCCAAATATTTCTGGTCAGTGCTGCAGAAAAACTCAAAATGCAATCGAGCAGCTTCTGGTCTTGGCCGAGCACTGCATTGCCGACCCCCAGTAGTTGGTGTGTGTCTATTGGTTGCGCGCTCGTCACGGTTTCTGCGTGTTCGGCGCAGTGCAGTAAAAACATTTATTTGTTTTTAGATATTTATTTATTGTACCATAGTGACAGCAAACGGTATGTACAGCACAAAAGACAATGATAAAACGTTAATAGTAATAGCAATGCCAATAAAAAACGTTCTGCTGTCATAGAAACAACATCTGGCGTTCGTCTTGTTCTCCAAGCTATTCTTCAGACCTAACTGTATGGTATTGCATTTTTATTCCGCTACATTACTTTACTGAAATGAGAATGGCTGACGTTTGGTTTAGCATTGCCAGGTACATCATTTAGTTTGATTAAATAATATGAATTCTCACGTGCAAGGTTAACTCTTAAAGCGTTATTTTTTCAGTGTCCTCACTTTGTCAACTCTAGTGCTGTCTGTGGTTGCTTCGATTAGGGACTACTTGCTGTTCAAATCAGGCGCCAGATCAAGTATGTTAGAAAGACGACGTTGCTGATAGGGGAGCTCTCTGACCACTTTGAAATTAAGTAACTGTCAGAATCGACCGCACAACATGTCCTCTGTGCCTTCTCGTTGTACACGAATATACCTAAGCTGCTGAGCACTGACCGGCACCCAGACTCGGTCCACTGTTTGCATGGAATTCGAGTGTTGAGCATGGCATGGGTGATGTGGGCGCACACTGTTGTTATGGTTATACGGTTTCTCAGTGAGTGGTGTTGCGTTTTTTTGGATGGAACACTTAAAGCTTTACGTTCGAGCATTTTTGATTGGTGATTAAGCGTTATGTTAATTTCCGCATGATGCTGAATGTTTGTCGTTTCAGGTCCGTTGAATCGAAAAGACTTCTCTGAGCTGATTTCAAACCATTTCTGGAAGCAGACACTTGTACAAGGCTCTCTAGCGGTTGACACATTTTTGGTTGTCAGTGGCTTTCTGGTTGTTCCAACAGTGGGACTTAAAACGGTGTAAAGGTGAGTTGGGTAAAGGTCGGAAGCCCATCGTTCCACATGAAACATTCCACGTTAACAGCAGGCAATGTTTCATGTACACCACACACCACAGAGCTTACACCGACCTTTACACCCAACTCACCTTTACACCGTTTTGAAAATATCACCCAATGACGGTCTTATTCGCACAAGGAAAATCAGCGTTTGTTTCAGATCGCCCGCTTCGGTTTGAACCGAAAGGATGATGTGTCGGAAAAAGAACTGTCAATCAGTTTTTGGATTGGCCACCTACTCCATCGATATCGCAGGTTGTCACCACAAAATATTTGTAATCTGCGTTTTTTTCAGTGCCCCAGTTGTTTTACAAAAGTTACAGATTAGTGCCGCTGCTTGCGTCTATTCTGATTTTCTTCATGGGTTTCTGGCGCTACCTGGAAAGGATGGGTGGTATACAAGGACCCATTCGGGATTTGTCGCCCATGTATAAATGTGATGACGACTGGTGGCTGACGCTACTGTTTGTCAACAATTTTCTGGGTTTCGACACGGTAATGTGTTACTTTTGTTCTGCCGGCCTATAGGAAGCATTGTGGTCAAGTCAAGTCTTCAAATATTGTCGTCAAATCACATGTATTATTTGTCGCGCTCATTTGGGGGTCATGTATTATTGCTTAACTTAACGACAATATTTGATAGTTTGATATACTTGATGTGACGACAGTACTATTAGCCGCTATGCTTAGAACTTCCGTATCAATAAAATAAATTTTGCAGTGCATGCAGTGGACGTGGTATCTGTGCAACGACATCCAGTTTTATTTGATCAGTCCGATACTCATACGCGTTGTGCAAAGGTGCAATTGCCGATTTCTGTGAAGCTACGACATAAGGTCCATTTTCTACCGGCTTTTACTTGCAGGTTCAAACGGCGGGGCATTGCGTTCTTAATTGCTGTCATTTGGGCCTCGTGCATTTACCGGTTCGTCATGGGCTACGCATACGAACTGAGACCGACTGGCTGTACCGTCAAAACATTCGGGTCAGCAGGAACATAATTTATCAAACTAAAACAACGTAAGCAACATACTACATTGCCGACAGCTTGTGCGATACAAGCAAGGCAAACTACGAACAATGTGTACTGGTATATCTGCGGCCTTACTCACGAATTGGGTCCTTTATCATTGGCATGATCGGAGCTGTAGCTGCAAAGGAGTTGAAAAAACGGCAGCTGATATTGTCAAAGGTAGATTCCAATGTTCGATGATAGACATTTAAGTGTAAGATGGTACAGTTATCACAACGATTGCGCTTTTGTGAATAAACGGGAAGACTAAATTTTCAGGCCAGCGTTGCGCTGCTCTGGGTGCCTATCGGAATTGCTTCGTATCTCCCGCTGTTCGGCATGTGCGATTACTCACGCACAAACGAGATTGGTCGTTTGCCAGGTGCCATTCTGTTGTCCATACATCGCACGATTTGGGCAACGGTGGTTACCAGCGCAATTGTCTGCTGCGTGACTGGCCACGGAGGTGCGGGCTCGTTCTAGATTTCTAAGAACATGGAAACTCAACAGATGAGAAGCCAGTTTCAGGACCCATAAATCGATTTCTGTCGTGGCGTGGTTGGTTTCCATTAAGCCGCTTAACGTACGCTGCATACCTGTTGCAAGAGATTGTCATTCCTTACGTGTACGTGCAACGATCACACCACGTAGCGCTGCGTGCTGGTCACAAAGATATGGTTTGTAAGCCACCACACAAGATTGTTCTGTAAACCAGCATTAAAAGTTAAAAGAATTGAAACGCGACGCTTTTTCAGTTTCTGAGCTTCGGCATCAATGTCATGGTCGTCAACATTGTTTCGGCTGGATTCACTGTGTTCTTTGAAATGCCCTGGGCACGAATTGAGGCGCTTTTAATCCGAAAAGCAGGGGTGTGAGACAATGATACTGGCACTGCTGATAGTACATTATTCAGTCATTGTGCCTGTCTTGAGGAATGATTTTTGGCCCTTCTTCTTTTGCACGTATGAAACTATCGGTTAACTGAAATCTCAATTTTCTCAAACATTTTCTCTCTGCGAAAGAGCATACTTCGTGTGCGCTTGTTCGAAATAATAATGCTACGAATAATAAACTAAACGAGTTGCACATGCACATATATAGCTTTGAACACATTGCACATGTATCATAAAAAGTAACAAAAATATTTCAATCAAACTTCCAACTTCTCAGGGCATCTACCTCAAATCGACAGTGCTTGAAGGATTGTATCACACTTTCCGGCACATTCACTGCAATCCTGATTGTCAACGGATACCTCTTGTCTTTCTGTTTCAGTGTGGCATCGCTCAGGTATTTGATCAAATCCTCGTCCATTGACGTCACTCCAGTTAGTGTCAGATGCCTGAGCTTTTCATTGTTCAAAACGAGGCGCAGGATTGTTGGGCCACTGATTCGCTCGCAATCATGAAGGAACACCTCAACCAGCTGGCCGGGCTTGGACAATGCGTTCACGTCAACGTCTGTGATGTGCCTGTACCAGCTCAGATCTAGTACGCGGAGTGACGAGAATTTCGTACAGCCTGAAATTAGAAACAAAGTCTTTATGATCAATTATGAGCGTTTGAGCCTCAGTGTCTATAACCTTCGGTAATCTGCCGTATTGCAATTAACGATGGTTTATGGTTTTATGGTTTTGATCCGAAATACCAACGTAACTTTTGCATATCACTTGCCTTTCAATCGAATCTTTCCAATCACGGCCTCTTTTCCTGGGATTCTTAATACCTCCAATGCGGGGCAATTTTTTCCAAGTGCATTGATCACATCCTGTGTGAGCGCATACGTGTTTCCCATTTCAAAATGACGCAGTTGTGTCATTTGTGACACTGTGATGGGATCGATTTCATATTCGTAGTAATTGAGTTCAAGGTGGTTCAAATCTGTTAGCTTTTCCAGAACGGGGCCCAAATCACAGCGGGTACTGCTGGCACACAGGGCTTTCAGGTTTTTCGAACAGCGCTTGGCGATGTACTTTGCGGTATCCCCAGTCACAGACGTACATTTGTTGATGTTAAGTGATTCCAACGTTGACGTAAGGCTCGTGAAACAGTCTCCGATAATCGCATTGTTCAGGGATAGGTCGAGCATTTTTAGGTTGGACAAGCGCTTGAATAATTTCTTCAGCACAAGATCTTTACTGGCTTCCTCATCAGTGAAGCATTCAACAAGCGAAAGCCGTTCCAAACTTTGGACTGCGTCGGTTTTTGCCAGGAGGCACAGCTGGCTATTCGTTAGTTCCAGATATGACAAGTCCAAAAATTTCAAGTTTGTGCAGTTTGTTCCGATCGCATTAATCGTCACGTCTGACAGGCCTGCTTCGCTGTTCGGCTGGCTCAAGTCCAATGTATGAAGTGACGGGCCTGCGCGTTCTAAGAAACCGCAGATTACTTCATTGCAATTATCGTAGGGTGGGCGTCGGTTCTAAAAAAGTATGGTGATACGTTCACATATGTACGAATGTGAGACAAGCGTTTTCTTACCTCAAACATCTCAGCAAACGACAGTGTCTTTACGTTGCTCCATGCCTGACGTGCCGCCGTTTGGAATCGTCGACACACCCGCTCCACTTTGACCCGTTCGTGAATCGATAAGTACTCGCATAACGACGTCAGCAGCTGGTCAGTGAGATCAGATAGGGACCCGTCTGACGGCAGATTGGGCAGCGGTCGATGGCTTCGTCGTTTGCTTGATGATATCGACCTGTGAAAAACAGAAGTTGTTATTTGATTTTTAGTCATTATTTCTTGACGTTTAATCCAGTCATGGAGTCGAATGCTCATGAGCATTTTGTTTGTAAATTTCATGCAACCTATGCCATAAAAAACGTTGACGAACAGCCGTTTCCAAACTTCTCGAGCCTACTGTGACTGACATAACTGCGTGTGCGACGTTGAAAAACAAGTCTTGTGGTCAAAACGACGCTGAAAAGCACTACGTTTCTGCAGCGCATCATGAGCAGGTATGATGAAACCTTCACTAGGTTATTGCTCATGGCTGCTTTTGATAATTTCTTCATGTTGCGTCACTGCTGTTTGGTTTGATTCGTGCAATTCACAGCCTGCAACGTTTACGTGCGCAAATATGTTCGGTGTAAACTTGGCCTTCAATGTGTGGTTTCACTACTGAGCAGTCTTTTTGACTACTGAGCAGTCTTATCACTGCTTCACGTTCACAGTTCACCCGTTTGAAGTCGATAAACGTCGACAATTAATTAAGTGGCCGTTACTTCCCAATGAATTCCATCACACCTATTTTGCTTACTGCTGTTATTTTCGAAAATTGGGTGTCATGCGGTGCTGAGGTATCTTTTCTAAAATATCGAATTTATATTTTTTTGTCTCATCTCATGTACAACCTGTCTGTCACGTCGCCAGAACGTGGGCGGGCTGTGCGATGCGCTCCTAGCTGCATGTGAGGCCGAACGTTCGTCACAGCTGTGCAACGATTTCACAAAATGCATTACCGAAGGTCCGCAGTCGCTAGGAATGACAGGTGTGAAAAAATATTTATCAAAATCTGACCAAATCTCCAGTATGTGTGGAAGTTGTTTAATTCAGAATTACGAGCTCCGAAGGCACGATCGGATATGACCATTCGGTTGCTGAGAATAGTGAGCAACACAACTGAAGAAACACTGAATGCTGTCAACCGTGATGCAGCTGCCAGATGGCCAAACGCGACCGTACCATACACAATTGAATTTGCCATAAAGAGGTGCAAAATTTACGGCGTAGTCATCTTGAAGCCTTGATTTACTGAATCTGGTTTGCTGACAGCAAATTCTGTAATATTCTGGCCTGTTAAAGGATTTAGACATTAAAGCTGCTGGTTAACAACCCTTCGACCGCGCTTGATCTTGGGGTAGTACATATAAACAGAGTTTGGACATCGTGTTACTCGACCCGATCCTAATCTGGCGAGCCGATTGGTTGCTTCCTGACGTTTCACGGCCACGTTGAAGTTTGCCCCTGGTGAAAAAACCGAAAAAAATTGAAAAATACTACCCCCAAGATCAAGCGCGGTCTAAGGGTTGTTAACCAGCTGCTTTAAGGTGCCTCACCTGGCGCAACAAACGTATTTTTCAGCAATGAAAGCGAGTTCGAACGTATTAGACTGCTGATCGAATCCGCCATGAAAGAATTCACATCGCAGACTTGTGTACGATTCAAACTATGTACCGCTAATGACGACCGTTGCGTCGTGTTCAACGTAACTTACGAAAGAGGGTTAGTGGTGTATTTTCATTTTTTGTATGATTAAATTCAAACCAGACGGTTTCAGATGCTATTCATCAGAAGTAGGTCGGTCAGCCACCGAACGCCGTCAAACAGTTGGCCTCGGCCTGCCTTGCTGGGTGCCGGTTGAACACGATCGGGTGATCTTCCAACGTTTCCGCATCGCCCATGAAATAATGCACGTGCTCGGGTTCTGGCATGAACATTGCCGCCCTGATAGGGACCACTGGATCAAGATGAATATGTCTAATATCATTGTCAGTCAGCTTGAATTTTGCCACTTAAGTGAAGCTTACAGAAAACAAAATTATTAAGTTCAATCAACAAGGAGATTGTAAAATTTCAAGCACGGTTACAGCACCAACGACGTCACAACTACGAAAAGGTTGGGGTGACCGATGTAACTGATTTAGGCATCGAGTACGACTACGATTCAATTATGCATTATCCGTTCGGCGCGCATGCCGACGCAATCGATCTATCTCTTCCCGTAATGGTGCCGATTAAGGACACCATTGATGGGTTGCGTGCCAAGGGCATACATGTCGGCCACGAAACACACTTGAGCGAGAAGGATATAGAGCGGGTCAACACCCTACACCGATGTAGGCGTAATACCGGCGACAGAGAAGGTGCGACTTCAAAGATAGTCTTGGTCCTCAAAAAATCCTGATTGAACCGATTCAGTTATCAATTGCGTTGTCTCGCCATGGACGACATGGTCGGCGTGCACACGAACCTGTCCGAGCACAAGTGGCGTGAAATCACGACATAGAAAGGTCATGGTGCAACCGCGAAACGGTGGAACACTGTGTCCATCTATGGCGCACGTCAGTCAGTGCACTCGCCTGTGTGATCAAGTCATGGCGATTGCCGTGTTTCAAGTAAGTAGTGGAAGCCCTTCATTTGCACTGGTTTCACTTGTCTAACACTTGTCCAACACTTGGTGCTACAGAGAAACGAGCCTCGGGTTCAAATCGTCGAGGTGGGCAGTCAGATACACGTGCTACCGTCGGAGCACGTTTCTATTCCACCGACAATACACAACAATCAGAATTTGCTTGTGGCCGCAGAAAACAAAATCTTTGCCATCGGAGGCACCGGTACGTGATTTGGCAATGGTTATACTTTAAAAAGCTACAAGGTCCAAAGTAGCAATAAAGTAACCCATAACAGCTGATGGTTTCTGCGCCCTCGAAGACGGTACTTGGTCTGTGCAGTCAGACATGTTGCAAAGGAGATTCTCAGGTTGGTGTGCAGGCGCAACATTAAGTAGATTTATTGCTTCCTTTCTACTCTTGGCGTTACAGGAACAGCCGGCTATCTCTCCAAACATCGATTGATTTACGCGTGCGGTTGCGACGTGAGCAGTGACCGGTGTGCAAAATCGTGTGAGTTCCGATCTGTTGACGGTACATCAGCCACTTTGGTCAGAGAGCTTCCAGACAATTGGTGCTTTGACGACACAGCGTCCGTGGTCTACCAGGTTGTTTACCATGTTAGATTTTATGTCCTTACCCACCAAAGTGCAAAATCTTAATCATACAATCTACAGGGTCACATATATCTGGTCGGTGGCGCGGATTGTAGCGGTCGAGCAACGAAACGTTTGGTTCAATACAATTACGAAACTGACCAGTGGCTTATTAGAGCGAACATGAAACATGCAAGAGACGACCCTGCCGTAACTGTGGATAGCGACTCTATTGTGGTTAGTGTTCCCGGTGCCATTTCTTTTTAGGTCAAAACAAGCGCAGTCCTTACGTTAATCAAATCCCTTGCAAGGCTCACCGTCACATAATTCAGAGCCTGCGTGTTGTCCGAAGGGTTTCTGGACAATTACAACAGGCTGGTGTGATACATAACATTTCCACGATTCCAGGCTTGTGGCGGTTGGGCAAATACAGTACTGGCAACATGCGAGCGCTATCATCCACACAACGATTCATGGAGCTCATTGCCGGATATGCCCGTGAGCCTGGTGCATCATCAAATGTTCAGCGTTGGCGATGGTCGACTGATTGTGCTGGGTGGCACCATCCGGTACAACAGCACGACAAGGCTAAGCACATATAGCAGTGAACTATATGTGCTGGAGTCGCACATGTCACAGCTTGTGTGGACAAGCAGTCAGACCAGGCATCATAAGGACATCGGAAAGTTGGTGAACAATGACAGACCGGCGTTTGGTTCCACACTCACTGCGGTGATTGTGCCCCCGGCGTTATTGAAGCATTGACAACAAACTTGTGGCATTATGCTACCGGAGTTTTCCACTTAAAGCCCCCCCCCCGAATAAAGCGTAGCTCTAAGTGCAATATTTTTCACTTAAAGCTCCCGGGGGTTCTAACTGTATTTATTTTTTCTGCTCTATATAATTTTCATCTAACAGTAAACTTGCCAAAATAGTTAAAATTAGAGTATGTAGGACCCAAATATCGCACTTTCTGGTGTTTGACTGTTGTTTTACCACGTTTAGATGAAGATCCTAATAATCAGGTTGAAATATGCTATCAGAATGTCGAAATGCCGCCCTAAAGTGTCCCCATTAACAATGCTGAAATCGCCCTATTTTCCGCTTAAAGCCCCGACGGCTGTAAGTAGAAAAGTTTCACTAAAAGCCCCCGGGGGCTCTAATTGGATTTCTTTTTTTTGGTCGGAAGGCCCATTTTCCACCAAATTCCGCATAGGGCCCCGGGTTCTTTAAGTGAAAAACTCCGGTAATTATATTAATATTATGTTAATCTGAAATTTTTTGAGTATGCTCCTAATCCAGGATCTTCATTTTGAGTGGTTTATCAGAAATGTTACATGTTGTACTTTTTTCGTGTTCCCTGTTTGGTTTGCGCACATTTTATATTTGGGATCAGAAAATCACAATGTCCAGATACATGACCGGTAATGATTTGACTTTTTCACCGAATGAAGAGCTATTACATAACGCACCTAAACTATACCCAGCCATACCTGATGTGTCTGACTCTTTTCGTCGTGCTCGTGCTCTCTCTTCGAATCACAATGGTGTCCGGTCGGACCGGCTCGACATCAGCTTGAACGGTGATTCGTTTGGCCGATTTTTGTCGCGAGATCGGGCGAATAGATTGAGTATCTGTAAAACGCATAAGCTCAGACTTGAGAAAAAATAACCGAAAACATAATGAACAAGAGCATCACCTTTGGTTCTTCCTTCAACATGAAACGGGTGGTATCCTGAATCGGTCGAACTGCCCGACGCCACTTTCAGCCCGCTAACACTGGCACTCGACGAAAATAGGGATTCAGAACTAATACCCCTGCTCGGTGGCCTGGGACTGAGTTTCGAGGCTACACTTGGTGGTCTTGGAGAGGGACTCAGGCCGGAGCTGGACATTGAGATACCAGATTCGGCAAAAGAAGGACGTTTGCAATGTGATTCAGACATTGTGCTCTTGTGATTGCTCTGAAACTAGAATGCAGTAATGCAGGGTGGTATGCACTTGTGCGCTGCTAGCCATATGGCCGTCAGAATACACAACCAAAGTTACGACAACTAAAAAAGGAGCAATGAATCCAAACTGGATATGCATGTAATCTGTTTGCGTATACAGGGTCTATAATTAACGATCGAATAAACGCCTATGGACCAGCATGGGCCAATGGTAGTCAATGATGGCAAACAAAAAGTTGCCTGGTTACATTGGCTCAATACGCCGCCCATAATGACACCAGCAGGGTACGCAATTCTTTTCAGATGATACCGACCACAAGTTCGTCCTGCACACACTTGTCACGTTTATGGCTCCCTGTATGTTTGTCTGAACATGAAAATCTGTAAAATAGAACCTGTCATCGACTTTTTGGTGCAAATAACAGGTGCCCAGCCAGGAATATGGTCCAGATAGTTTGGGATCTGACTCAGATCAAAGTTTGGGAAATCTCTGTTCAGTTCAGTTAGGTCCTATCCATAAAGCTCTGCTTAAAGGTGAACTTTCTGGTGCGCTGGCCGATACTATTTCGGGCAACAACCAGTCACATGATTAAGGGAATCGATGTGCGACGCGCACTTGCAATACCAAAGCCAGAGAGACCCAAACATCATAACTTCCCCGCGCTCAGTAAGGCCCACGCTGTGATCGGATGCGTATTGTGAAAGCGCTGCTCACGGGCGCGTTTCTGTGTATGCGTTGTCCGTTGGTAACTATGATAAACAATGAAACATGCACAAGCCGCGCCTGATGAGTAAAAAAGCGCTCTGGCTTGTGACACGCCCTTTTCGTGCTTTCCATGCAATATGTTAGTCACAACTTTGGCGGCGAATAAAGGTCGTTCGTGTATCGTTTCAAAACCTTGTTTAATCGGTAATATTTAAAGCTGAACAACCGCATGCTGGATTGTTAATCCCGCGACCCCACTGTCAAGTGTAAGGCGGACGGGTGCATGCGATCAGGTTTCGACACACTCAAATAGAAAGCAAACACCGCTCGAGCCGAGCATTACCTTTAATCGAAACGGTCATATATACCTACATATAGTTGTGTTTTTATTCATATTGAGCTTTGATGAAAGTGCAGGTTTCGTAATAGATTCGCATAATGCATAAAATTCTTAGTTTAGCGGCGTATAGTCCCTCCGATGAGCCATGCTATACTAACAATCGGCTGAGGGTGAATTATGAGTGTTTCTACCCCGGATTTCCAAGGGAAGCAACAGATTTGGTATTACGATTCGCCGGGTTTGTGCCGAACGTTACTCATTACGAAATTGATCACGACCAATTTCTTGAAATGTTGGAACGCAACGAAGTCGATACCAGAGACCAAGGACCGTTTTGAGATAGCAGAAAGGGACCCAAGATTTTCTTGAAGTAGCTCAGCTAAGCTTTTGCTTGTAATTCCGAATATGAGCCCATTTGGCCTCATCTATACTACTAAAACAGGAAGACGTATGTGTGTGTGTGTGTGTCTGTGCCCCCTCGGAGGTGCGGACGGGTCAATTTTCACGGGTAGCTTTGGGTATGCTA
>JASAMV010006704.1:0-11226 GCA_030248065.1 Rhynchonema sp. JSB1_4
GGAATGGCGACGAGCGAAGGCAACGTTGCTGCGACCAATGCCCACGGCCAACTCCGATCGTTGCCCAGCACCATTGGGCTGCCCAGGATGGCACCTGAAAACTAAAGCCTTGTGTTTCAGCTGTAAATAAAACCTTGTGGGATTAAAGCGCCTATGGCTCACTCACTGTTGACCCATTAAAGTTAAACCCTTTAGGAGTCTACGTTTTTTGAGGGCCACCCACCCAGCATATCGCCGACCCCAAAGTAGAGGACGGTGATTGACGTGAAGAATCCACGCCAGCGCGTCGGTGGAGATTCGATTAACAACAGGGCCGTGACGATACTGCCCAGACCGCCGACGAAACCTGCAAGCACGGGTTCACTAAATTGTGACAAGCAGAATCAGGTGACATGGTGCCGGCGACCTATAGATGCTCACTACTCTGTAATTCTATAAGTTTTGAAATAAGTTGCTATAAACATTAGGGTACAAAGACAGAAATATGTCTTGAGAGCAAAAGCAATGATATGCAAACTCATGAGACTGCAGAAAAGTTCGATACTAGAGAGGTTTGGGTCTCGAATTCCGCACTGTGCTATGTAGCTCCGATAGAGTGCACAAACACACTCAGTTTTCAGTGACATCAGCTCATGCACAACAGTAGCCCAGTTTTTCAATTTTAGTTGACATGCCAGGCAGATACCAGGCCATAAGTATGTGAAACCAGAAATTGGGGTTTTCTGTGGAGGCGGCAAAAAAGTGAGCATCGCCATTTCCTTTGAATTCTCACAAACATCAAAAAAGAAGAGAAACGTATACTTGCCAGCAATTAGTCGTCCAATCAGCAGCATTATGTAGGATTCAGCCCATTTGGACGCAAACATTAGGGCGCCACCAAATTGCAGCAAGGCAGCCAACGCTAAAATTACGGTGCGACGGCCGAAACGGTCTGACACAACCGTCAGGCAGTAACCTAAAACAATTAAGAATCGGCCAGCCCTTTAGAATTAAGACCGCGGGTAATAAGTATCGCAACATGTGCATGGCGTGTGGTTCACAAATCGAAAAAATAGATTTAGCTCATATTGCAAAAATAGTTGCCCAGTTTATTCACTAAGACACATGCGAAATTTCTGTTGCCAAATCCAAAGTATTGGGCGTATTTGAAGTGGGCAGGTCAACGATTTTCTGAAATTCCAAAAAAGACAAAGCCTATGCTGATGAGGCTGTTATTCGTTTTAGATAGAATGTAATTTAATGAAAATTACATACCGCAGTTAATTTTTTATCTGGTTTGCACTCTTGTAAAAATAAATGCAAAATTCATTTCCAACTGAAACTAACCAAAGAATTCCCCAATTAGGACGCAACTGTTCAACAAAGGCCAGAGCCACATTTTCGTTGTGTGAGTGTCGTAACCAACAGACTCCGTTAGCCACGAATGAATTGTTTCCGTCATTCCGTTCGTCACCGGGATGTGATAGGATTGGAACTGAAAGCCAAAAATTTTAATGAACTGTTGAACAGATGAAATAAGCAGAATCTAAAAACCATTAGTCCAAAACCTAAGCCCAACCGAAAAACTACATAAGGTACGACTAAGCCCAAAAGTAAGCCTGACATCAAAATTAGCCGAGGTCTAAGACATTGGAACAAAATAAGAGCTTTGCTCTTTTCGCTCTTCTCTTTTTCTTGCTCAACATGGTCTTGCTCTAACCCGCTTTCTCCAATCGCCCGGCCACCCAATAAGTTTGTACCTATAAAATTCAATTCCAGTAAATCAAACCTGGGAGTTCAGACTGGTTGCGGTTGTGACCAGCATTGTTCGCCAAAACCAGCCGCTTTGTACGGCCATCTTGAATTCGGTAATTGTTGATTGGCTCATTTTCGACTTGTACACCTACTTTTGAATGAGTTACATTGAATCTGCTGTGAAAGTGCCCGACATGAGAACTATTATGGCTTATATTATCAAAGTTTTCCATACACATTCATGATAATATGTCCTTATTATCATGAGACTGTGATCCCTCTGATCTACAGTATCTCTTTTTTTCTTGTTTATCAGGATTTGCTACATTTGGGCGCTTGCATTGATCAGGCACTAGGGGTTCAAAAATAACAATACAGCATTTAAGAATATGAACTTTTTTACATAACGCGATTTGTACTTACCTGTGTGACGAGCATGACCATTTACTCAATAAAATCGATTTTAGATTAGATGTCATGGGTATGGGATGTACAGCACGCAGGCAACACAGCCTGTAATTGTGCCACTTTAATTAAATTATATTCAAACCCAAACCCTGTTACAAAAAAGTTGTTTCAGACCCAATTTATTTTTATGGTCCAAGAACTGGTCATGCTGGACAAGCAAAATCTTGCGTGCCAAAAGGGTGAAATTAAACAACATATTCATATAAAAGACGATTCGCCACCATCCCAAACCCACGTTTTAACTGTTGTTTTTTTTATTCGACAAAATAATTGGGCGGCGAGGAGAATTACATTACACATGCTGTTTTGCTCATTGGCTGCTGCCTATGCTTATACGCACCTAGCGCATTGGCAGCCGTAGCGCCAGGTGGCGTCGCATAATGTGGCAGCAAGTGTACATAAGTGTTGCAAATCAACATTGAACCAAAGTGTCACCATGGACAATTATGCCGAGTGTGTGTGTGTGTGCAGGGTTGGGCAAAAAACGTTTTTTTTTTAAAAAATCGTTTTCTTTAAAAAAAAACTTTTTTTTTAAAAAAAACTTTTTTTGTTAAAACGCCCAGATGACCAAAATATGCCCCCAAAAAAATTGGAAAACGCTCATGTTAGGAAGAAAACGTGGTTAAATGAAGCCATTCTATGTGTTCTGAGGCAAAATAAACTGGTTTCAACCCTTTTCTAGCGAGTTGCTAAGATCCCATATCAGACCCGCATCGTGGGACCAACTTTGGCCGGGGTCATCACTGAAAGTCAAACTCCGTATATCGACGTATCTCGACAAAGTAAAAATTGGTCGAAAAATGTTTGAAAAAAATGGGACAAAAAATTGATTTTCCTTGTTAATCAGGGTACTTTCCCTGAAAAAATCAGGGAAAATCAAGGAAATTCAGGATTTAAAAAAAACGAAAAACGACCCAGGCGTTTTTTTTAAAAAAACGTCGTTTTTTAAAGAAAAAACGCCGTCGTTTTTTTTGCCCAACCCTGTGTGTGCACCCGATAGACGATACAGAAGAGCACCACGCCGGTAAAGCGCGAATCAAAACAGCACAAAAAAAAAAAAAAGACCCACCCCCCAAAAAAAGAAAAAAAAAAACAAAAAAAAAAAAATATACTCACAGTTGCTGCGCACGCACACGGGTAGTTCACTGTCATGAAACGTCCACAAGCAAAAATACTGGTGAAGCATTTTGATGCACACTGATGTATCATGATGCAGGAGTATAAGAGAAAAACATCATGATGCAGCAAGACGCGTCAACGTGCGTCAAAAAGGTCCGTCAGACAGATATTGATGCACAATGAAGTAAATCCCGAAATTCAGGCGGTGAAAATGGCTCGCATCAGCCTGTTGACCGCTTGGTTTCGGTGTTTGTGGTGTCACCGCTTTTCAGTTTGCAGCGTAATGTTTCGTGGAATGTCGATTGTGTTGACGCTCCACCCTTGGTACAGTAGTTTTTCCCATAAAAGGTGTTCCTAAAGCAGCTCGATGGGCTCAACAGGACGTGTGTTGTTCTTCTTAACACCTTATTTCGGAAACTTGAGAAATTTTCCATAAAAGGTGTTTATGAAGCCGCCCGTTGGGCTGTTGTGCTCCAAAGAACATGTGTAGTTCTTCAAAACACCTTATTTCGGAAACTTGAGAAATTTCCCATAAAAGGTGTTTATAAAGCCGCTCGATGGGCTCCACAGGACGTGTGTTGTTCTTCTTAACACCTTATTTCGGAAACTTGAGAAAATTCCCATAAAAGGTGTGTATAAGCCGCCAGCTGGGCTGCTGTGCTCCAAAGTACATGTTTAGTTCTTCAAAACGCGTGATTTCGGAAACTTCTGTTCATATATTGCTGCGAAATTTCCCATAAAAGATGTTTATACGTCGCCCGGTGGGCTGCTGTGCTCCGCAGGACGTGTGTTGTTTTTCATAATACCTTATTCCGGAAACTTGAGAAATTTCCCATAAAAGGTGTTTATAAAGCCGCTCGATGGGCTCCACAGGACGTGTGTTGATCTTCTTAACACCTTATTTCAGAAACTTCTGGGGAATTCCCAAAAAAGGTGTTTTTACGCCGCCCGCTGTGCTCCACAGGACGTGTTGGAAAATCCTCAAAATACCAATCTGTGATAAAGTTCTGTGAGCAGTGAGCAATATAAATCACAAAAAGAGCCTCATGGGGCTTATTTGGAAAATCGTCCGAAAAGTGCAGTTCCTGATGGAGGGGCCCCCTCGGGTACGCCTGTTCCCACTCCATGGTACGCCTGCCCCCAAGCCTAAAATGGGCATTTTAGGCCTAAAATCTGTAATTTTTGGCCAATGTTGTCAAGTCAATATCGCCAAAATACCCTTTTTATGGAGAATTTTTTCAAAATGGGGAAAAACTTGAGAAATTTCCCATAAAGGGTGTTTATAAAGCCGCTCGATTGATCTCCACAGGACGTGTGTTGTTCTTCTTAACACCTTATTTCGGAAACTTGAGAAATTTTCCATAAAAGGCGTTTATGAAGCCGCCCGCTGAGCTGTTGTGCTCCAAAGTACATGTGTAGTTCTTCAAAACACCTTATTTCGGAAACTCGAGAAATTTCCCATAAAAGGTGTTTATAAAGCCGCTCGATGGGCTCCACAGGACGTGTGTTGTTCTTCTTAACACCTTATTTCGGAAACTTGTGAAATTTCCCATAAAAGGTGTTTATAAGCCGCCCGCTGAGCTGTTGTGCTCCAAAGTACATGTGTAGTTCTTCAAAACACCTTATTTCGGAAACTTGAGAAATTTCCCATAAGAGGTGTTTATAAAGCCGCTCGATGGGCTCCACAGGAAGTGCGTTGTTCTTCTTAACACCTTATTTCGGAAACTTGAGAAATTTTCCATAAAAGGTGTTTATAAGCCGCCCGCTGGGCTGTTGTGCTCCAAAGTATATGTGTAGTTCTTCAAAACACGTGATTTCGGAAACTTCTGTTCATATATTGCTGCGAAATTTCCCATAAAAGATGTTTATATGTCGCCCGCTGGGCTGCTGTGCTCCACGGGACGTGTGTTGTTCTTCTTAATACCTTATTTCGGAAACTTGAGAAATTTTCCATAAAACGTGTTTACAAAGCCGCTCGGTGGGCTCCACAGGACGTGTGTTGTTCTTCTTAACACCTTATTTCGGAAACTTCTGGGGAATTCCCAAAAAAGGTGTTTATACGCCGCCCGCTGTGCTCCACAGGACGTGTTGGAAAATCCTCAAAATACCAATCTGTGAGCAGTGAGCAATATAAATCACAAAAAGAGCCTCATGGGGCTTATTTGGAAAATCGTCCGAAAAGTGCAGTTCCTGATGGAGGGGCCCCCTCGGGTACGCCTGTTCCCACTCCATGGTACGCCTGCCCCCAAGCCTAAAATGGGCATTTTAGGCCTAAAATCTGTAATTTTTGGCCAATGTTGTCAAGTCAATATCGCCAAAATACCCTTTTTATGGAGATTTTTTTCAAAATGGGGAAAAACTTGAGAAATTTCCCATAAAGGGTGTTTATAAAGCCGCTCGATTGATCTCCACAGGACGTGTGTTGTTCTTCTTAACACCTTATTTCGGAAACTTGAGAGATTTTCCATAAAAGGCGTTTATGAAGCCGCCCGCTAAGCTGTTGTGCTCCAAAGTACATGTGTAGTTCTTCAAAACACCTTATTTCGGAAACTCGAGAAATTTCCCATAAAAGGTGTTTATAAAGCCGCTCGATGGGCTCCACAGGACGTGTGTTGTTCTTCTTAACACCTTATTTCGGAAACTTGTCAAATTTCCCATAAAAGGTGTTTATAAGCCGCCCGCTGAGCTGTTGTGCTCCAAAGTACATGTGTAGTTCTTCAAAACACCTTATTTCGGAAACTTGAGAAATTTCCCATAAAAGGTGTTTATAAAGCCGCTCGATGGGCTCCACAGGAAGTGCGTTGTTCTTCTTAACACCTTATTTCGGAAACTTGAGAAATTTTCCATAAAAGGTGTTTATAAGCCGCCCGCTGGGCTGTTGTGCTCCAAAGTATATGTGTAGTTCTTCAAAACACGTGATTTCGGAAACTTCTGTTCATATATTGCTGCGAAATTTCCCATAAAAGATGTTTATATGTCGCCCGCTGGGCTGCTGTGCTCCACGGGACGTGTGTTGTTCTTCTTAATACCTTATTTCGGAAACTTGAGAAATTTTCCATAAAACGTGTTTATAAAGCCGCTCGATGGGCTCCACAGGACGTGTGTTGTTCTTCTTAACACCTTATTTCGGAAACTTTTGGAGAATTCCCAAAAAAGGTGTTTATACGGTAAAAACGGTTTTTTCCGGTGCCAGATAGATTTCCAAGCTAAAGCAGGTGAAAACAAGGCGTTTTCGGGCCTACGATGCACACGCGGCACTTGTTAAGCTGTAAAACCAGCAAACAACTGCCTGAAACTAGGTAGGTGTTTCCTGAATTCCTTGAGTACAGGTTGGTAATTTGCTTGAAAAAAACGGTTTTTTCCAAAAATATACATTACTGACCCACTGGACACCAGGTATTGGGTATTGGCTTGGGTCAAAAAATATCGGTATTGTCCCCATGCCTGGTTCCGATCTCTTTTTATTCGATATTCTCTTTTTATTCTTTTCATGATGCAAGCTTTTTGAAGCAAAAAACCAACTGAACCTTTTTGACGCCTCATGATGCAGCGTGCATCATAATGCTTCACCAGTATTTTTTCCTTGTGGTCGGCTGAGATTGTTGCATTCTTATGTTCTTGGTATTCGTGCTGCTCCTGTTGACTCTTACTCGTTCATTTCTGATTCCAATTCTCGCTCAAGTTCTCGTCTGAATCATTCTCGTGCCATTTGTATCCCACTTGTGCTAAAACTCATATTCTCGCTACCAGTGCTATTGTTATCATGCCTCATCTCTACAATGCTTGACCTGATTCTGTTGTTTTCCTGCGAATGGGCACATTCAAAGGAGTCATTCATTCGCAGAGCTTGATTGTTGAATTGTTGTACAACTTGCGATTGCTGCCAGTGAAATTTATTCCGTCTATGTGTGAAATGTAATTAACCGTTCATGCTGTGTTTCTGTGGTTTCTGTGTTTTTTCCTTCTTATCATCATCATCTACACCCCTCGATCCGTAACTATCCACTGGCCCACTAAACACTTGTAATTATTTATGGTTTCGTCGTTACTGTCCAGCTTATGCGTGTTGTTGACGTTACCATGTTGCTTCTGATATAAAAAAACTTGAACTTGAACTTGATAGTCTCTGTGATAGGGCGGCTGTGGGAGGTCAACGACACAGTGCGCAGTTGCCACATCTTTGTGCCCCTTAAAGGCGTGTGGGACCCCCTTTTACAGGTGATGGCTCCAGTTTGAATGAATACAACTCATGCATGTCGACAAAATTACAATGCAAAGTGGCAACGGAAAAATTTCGATGTTAATCTGTCGTGAATAGTAATCGTTCGAACATCGGATTTGTTCCCTGATTCCTGGGGGCTCTAAGCGGAAAACTGGGTATTTTGAAAATTGAGACTAGGATCACCTTAGAACCGCATTTTAACATTCTGCGACCGTATTTGACGTGATTGTCACGATGTTCATCTGAATATGGCAAAACAACGGAAATACAACGGAAAAGTAACGGTTTCTATACCTATGCCAGTTCCTTTTTGGCATTCATTGCATGATAGTTCTCCAGTCCCATCGGGCTCAAGTTCATATGTCGTCAACCCAGCCCCAATGCCATGTACTATTGGTCGCACAATGACCATATAAGAATTCATTAAATCAATCCTGATTTTCACGTTCAGTCACTCTTAACCACAGTGCTATTTGTGATTCTCACAAAACATTTCACCTGAAAATAATCCAGCAGATCAACCACGTTGCCGCAGGTCTGAAACATTCTCTTTACTACATGCTTTGTGTGCGATCACGCAACGCAACGTCACCACCCCGTCACTTTCCCTCTTTACGATTCAGGGAAAAAATTTGACCAATTCTTATAAAGTCATTGTGCGACCAATATATGTGTATATCTCGTCCTCATTCAGGGCTGCTTATGTTGACGACCAGAGTTGACGACTTTCGTTGACTACCGAACCGAACAATTAGCCGTCCTACATTGTTGTTTTGTAGAATTCACGAAGCGATGATGTGCTGTCTGACAACCACACCGTAACCCAGTGATATCTAGAATCTAGATTTTCTCGATCAAAGGGGCCAAATTTTTGGATATGTGAATGAATGAAGATAATCAAATACATAAAGAGATCCTTTTTTCATAGTAATATAGGTCCGGGTTGTACATAATCGTTGATAAGTAAATTTCTAATTTCGTTGCCTCATGCATTTTTACAGACGCAGGAAAACTCCCGTTCGAAGTCGAGGCAAGCAACAAGCGCAACACACAGACAACAACACACGCAGCTGGCTCGTGTGCGTTTCGAATGTTTCAGTCACACAAGCTGTGTGTGTCAGCTGCGTGGCTTGTTGACTGTGTTGAGGTTCTTGCCTGCCTCGACTTCGAACGGGAGTTTTCCTGCGTCTGTAAAAATGCACGAGGCAACGAAATTAGAAACTTACTGTAACACAGAAAGCACCTGAGCAATGAAAAAAGAGCAAAACTTATGAAAACTATGCAAATACACAATCAGATCAGTGATATGATGACTAGCAGTTGAATAAGTATAAAACACAAGCAAATCAAAATCAAGTCACCGGAGAATGCCAAATAAGTCTCCCAGAATAGTTCCGCCCCCTCGTTTAAAGAAAACAACTACAGGCAACGTTCGATTTGTAAACTTTAGTGGAAAGAAACCGAGATACGGTATCTGCCTATTATTCACAAGGCATTAGACACAGCTTCATGCTGCAACAATATCCGAATAAGCCCCCAGTGGCGAACTTATTCGGAGGTTTTCGAATAAGCCCTCTGAGTATTTATTTGGGAAACCTTCATATTTTAAAAGCTCAAATCCGATGCGTAACCCTAAAAAGCCCCCACCCAGCGGACCTATGTATTTGGCATTCTCCGGTAGTTTTTTTGAAAATGGGTTTTAAAGAACCAGTCTCAAATTACCTCCTCGATAACTTTTTTCTGACTTTTTTTATCACGTGAGGCCAAAATATGAGCATTTGGTCTTTGGGTTCATGTAGCTGCCGCTCGGGCACGAGAATGCACGCGAGAATTCGGGCAGATTTTGAAGGGGACCGATCACCCTGAAATGACAGTAGTTAGTGGCTTAAAGGTCAGAAACTGATGATAATCCCCGTGAAAACATTTGTGAGTTCAGAACCTAACGATGACCTGGTGCACCACCGGTCTGTAAAGACCGTTCCAAAAAACGAAGACCAGCACACTGTTTGTGCAGTTTGCAACATTTGTGCAACCATCTGTCTGCAGCCTAAATTTCTCGACTCCAAAACAGTTCAGTATGGTGCTGTAAGTTTCCGTGATTGATGTGTGAAACATCAGTGGCCCGCTGCCAACACTTGCCTTCGGTTGTGACAAGCATGCTGCAGCCGTGCTATACTTAAAGTAAAATACAAAATACAGTTCGGTATAAGGTATGGAATGAAGGAATCAAGAAAAGAATGCTATTTATAGGTTTCCCTACTATGACGATGTTTCATTGAAAGGCAGCTACATCATACGACTGACATATTTATTTCAATAAATCCACAAAGTTGCACACCGACCTAAATCTCTCGGGCGAGTGCCTATCGTGTCGTGCCCGCAAAGTCTCAAAGCCATCCCTCGTCTTTCCACACCAGGATTGCGCGAAGCTCAGAAAGAATAGTTGTTCACCAGACATGTTCAAACCGGGATACTGTAGTTCGTCGGAGGGGGAGAAATGGGTGAAGGCCTACGAGATTGAATCGGTTTCAATCAGCCAAACATATGTAGATTGATCGACGAAACTGATCAGTTGAACCAAAAGTGTCTCATGACTTTGGAACCTGCTGTACTGGCTGATCAGATTTATTTATGCAGAATTCGATCTTTAACCAGCGTAAAACTTGCACTTTATAGCCTGCAACAGACAGCTTTCAGCGATGGTCAAATTTTTGTGAATCTCCGGCGCCAAACTGGAGCTGCCACGGTGAGATAACACTCTGAGGCATGTGCAGAAGAATTTTGGCATTTCATGATTATCTCTCAGGATATTTCAAAAACAAACGATAAAGGATCTGCTTTACATTTTGGTCTTCGAAGAAATAACACCACACCCACCCGATAAGTAACAGCCAGAGCGGCGTTGTCAGCCACTTCTTCAACGTGCGTCATTGTGCTGTTTAGCTGAAAGATACCATGATGATGTTTTAGAGACTTGGATGCTAGTTCATTTTTAAAAAATTCAACAAAAAATGGACTTCACAAACTGTGAACACACTCAATAATCGGCTATCTCAAACTGATTGTGTTGTTGAATGAAGGATCGTAGAGCATCCCCGTAGTAACGATGCAGTGACTCTGGCGTCTGCCACTTGGGCACCGTGTGACCCGAATGGTTGTGCGTTAGACCTGTTGATTAGTCATTTGTTGATAATAGGATTAAATTTTCTGAAACATAAAATAAAAATATGACGAGAAAGTTCACTAACACACACACACACCCTTTTGTTGATCAAATGCATGCAGCAGCTCATGCCCGAAAGCCAAACACGCCCAATGAGCCGTAGTTAGGGGCGCTAGTAAATTTTTTGAAACATCAGATTGGTGTCATGATGTCTACTCAATCTATCAAAACCACCAACGAAAGTAACTCAAAGTTTAATGTATGACAAACCTGATAGCTTCCTCATCAAATACGGGTGTTGTAAGTATGGCCAATGGTACAATCACTCTGTTGTGTTTATACGTGTAGAATGCATTCGACTGAAGTGGATGGGATTCTGGGAACCAACTGAGAAACAGTTTCTTTCTTCCATTTTTTTTTGCATTTACAGACGAAATTAAAAGAAAACGTATGGAAATCGGGCTACTCAAAAGTCATAACTGAAGCATCAAATGTACAGCTGATGTTTCAAGGTGCCTAC
>JASAMV010006710.1:0-27657 GCA_030248065.1 Rhynchonema sp. JSB1_4
AATTTTTCTCCAACCACAGCAGACAGCTGCACCATATTTTTGCTGCAAAAAGCATGTGTGAGACTTGAAAAAGCGAAATATATATTCGCAAGAAACATACCAACAGTGCGGCCGGCAAGAAAAACAACACTTTGAGAGAATATGAAAAAGTTTAAATAGAGTTCTGCAACGAATAATGAATCGTCGCCATCAAACCGATTGCTCTAGTTACAGGTCAGTGGTGTCAATATCAACTACCAGTCAACTACCCAGTCAACCGCGACCGGCTGTTTCTGCCGTTCATCGAACGTTGTTTTTAATGACTTCGTGCTTATGTTTGTTAGGATAGCGCGCTGCCAATTAAGGTCATTAAGCGTGCGTAAACACGCTAAACTTCTCAACACTTCAGTTGTTCATTTTGTTCATCATAGTTCGAATGCTAACGTTCGTTATTGACGGGGAACGGAACAGTGATGTTCTGGTGACGTTAAGTAAGGAATTTCTACATTTCAGCATGTAGAAAATGTAAGTTCTAAATTCCGATCACGAAAGTGTGATATGAGGGGGTTAACTCGAGTTTGGAATTCAACTTAACAAAGAACTACATAATGTATATCCAATGCGGGATCAGCGCAAACTTTGAGTTCTTGAATTGATGGTGGGTGCTTGTGTGATTAGCAGATGGAACGTCATAACTATAGACTCCTATTACCATACGAAAGCCCCCTGGGTCCTATACAAAAAAGGTGCAAAATGTGCTATTCTTGTTTCAAACTTTGTGCCCAAAAAGAGCCCCGCGAGGGGCTCTATATTCGAAAACAGTTAAACTCCGATTCGCGTTCTCTGAATTGCTTGTTGTGGCTTGCCCAGACATGTCTGTATCGCCCTTTAAAGTGTTGTCGTTGCGTGGACCACCAGCCACCATGCGGAATGATGACCAGCACGAACAAATGGGCGTGCGATCGGCAAAAACAAACGGCTAATATTTATATCGTCAACACACATTGTCAACGCCCGTCGTGAACTCAGTTCTAAGGGCGGACTTAAGTTAAATCCGGAATCCGGAATCCGGAAATAATTTGCATGCAAAAATGCAAAACATTTCTAGGTTCCGGAAATATTTCCGGAAAACGCAAGAATTTACATGCAAAATAATGCGTTTTCCGGAAATAATTCCGGATTCCGGTTTCCGGATTCAACCTAAGCCCGCCCTAATGCCATGTGACAAACCCTCCCGCGCTCATTCAGGTCTGCTTCAGTTGACAACCCGCGTTGACGACTTTCGCTGACGATTAAAGAATTACCCAAACAATCATGTTATGAGTTGGTCATTTGGGCGGTGTTTTTTCTGAAATCGACACATAACCAAGAGTTGCAAAAGATGACAAAATGTTTGCTGGTTGCACCAATATGAGGTTGTGAGAATAGAGATTGCGATGTAAAAAGCGATTTGATTAATACCATAAACCGCTGAGGAAACTGGTACTGTATACAGAACGATTACTGCCACCAATATCCTGGAAAAGTATCATAATTGTAGCTCACTACGCTGAAATTTGATCTATACCTAATTGGGAAATAGACACCAAAATACCTATATACAGTACAGTATGTACGTGAAGAGGTTGCAGTTTTTCAGACCAGCACAGACAGGATGTATGTGGTTGCCTCTGAATCGGAACAATGAGACAAGTCAAAGAAAATGAATACCGACTTTCAGGAAAACCCGTCTCAGTTTAATGATTTTTCCATTGCATTTTTTTTGCTTTTTTTACCGAGAATGGGTGATGTTCGTACATTGTATGTGCAAATTTGATTACTGATTTATCATGGTACGCGTATGTATTCCGTATTTTGTTTCAGTAAATTGTTCTGTTGTAAAATTGCAAATTAACTTTGCATGTATGTTTCAAATCTACGAGCACAAATCGTAACAAGAGGGAAACACAATCTAGTCCACAATCCAAACATTTAATCATCCGAAAATGTCCAATTTTTTTAACAAGTTTATTATTCGCAGAACAACAAAACATTTGGACCAACACGACGCCGCAGTCGCAAAAACCCACTAATGCGACTGAGCTAACTCCATGTACAAAACTTAAACAAAATCTTACGAAATGTCAAAAAATGTAATATTTACAGACAGACAAAACGTTGCACTCTAAAAAAATATCACTTTATAAATGACTGTTCGTTCTCAATAATGTGGCAGGGAAAACTTCAGCACAAGAATGATGTTTCATGCACAATTATACATATGACCAACGGTCATTTAGAATAAATTTCATAAAGCTATCACTACAACAGGGTTCATGCATCAGCATTTTACTCGTATTCGAATCATGGGATTACGTATTAAGCGGTAAATCAAACTAAAAATAACAATAAAAGGCAGTCATCAGAAGTAGAATTGATTGCTTCGTTAGAGTGTCGATTCATTGATTGATTCAGGTTTTGCTGGCGGATTTCGGTTTGACATTCAGGGTACGATCACCGGAACTGCTTGCCGCCGTTGTTGTGGCTGTGGTTGTGTCATCGACTTGTGACTTTGGCGTGATGAGGGCCGATTGTCTCACTGCGTCACCCACCGATTTTGTCCTGTTCGCTTTGGCGATTCGCGCCTGTTCCTTACGCCGGCGTACGACTGCATCGGCGGCGCCGGCGCCCGCCGGATTCCGACTGACCTTCGACTTTGACGATTTCGGTCGATGCGCTTTCTCACTGCCATTATTATTGTTGTTGTTGTTGTTGTTGTTGTTGTCAGAGTTGAACATTTCGATTTCAATATCGCTCCTATCGACCGATGACCCATCGCCAACGGTTGCATTACTTTCGCCCTGCGCGTAGCTGGGCGCCGATCGAGTTCGTTTGCGCCGGCGCACCAAACGCTTCTCCCCGCCGTCCACGCCGATGGACCCGTCAGGCGGCGCCGCGGGCGCCGGCGGCGATTTGGATTTGGACGGCGCCGATTTCGAGCCCGACGCGGCACTAATACCCGTCGTTTCGTCGACCACAGTTGCGGCATTCAGCGGTTGACGGGCAGCGGGCGCGTATGGCTGCAAGGGACACAGAAGTTGAAGTTCGAAACCAGTTTCGGGTGTTTGCGCGTTGCATTGGACGTCAGAGATCATAAGCTCCAGTTTAACTACAGAACCCTAAAAATTTCTCGTTCGAAAAAAAAAACAATATACAATCGATATTTACGACCTGCACGTTGATCTATAGCACAACACCTGCCTCTCATATTTACTTTTTTCGATTTGGGGAAACAAGCCAAGTCATCAGACAAGGCATCTGTCACACGTCAGGTTCACCATAAATAGTGAACTTCAAACATATGAGAGAGACCTAAAGCGCAAGTGGGACACGGGAACGATATCCAGTTATAAGTACGTGTGTTCCTTATCAAAGTCCACGAATCCTCAGGCACGCAACACATTGGGTTTGCTTCTAGATTTTGTCTCAAGATCGGATCCAGCCGATTCACTGCAAGCATGCATACCTGAGCAAATGGGTCCCTGAATCTGTGACGTTCCCGTCGTCTTCGTCGTTGGTCACGACGTTTCTCCCTGTCCAACAAATAATGTTGTCGTTCGATCTGCTTGGCCAGAATGTTAGCCAGCGTCACGGATATGCACTGAAAGTTAGGCAATAACTTTGAAGGCAGTTTGGTTTGACACCAATTTAGATCCTGGAACTCACTTATCAACAATTCAAACATATCTCTCTGACTTGGGTCTCGTATTATCGCAGGTCGACACTTATACGTATACCTTTGTCAAACCACGGTGGACATCTCTACCGTATCCACAGGACAGTGAACTCGGTAAATATCTAGCTGAACAACAGTGTTATTCAGTGGCGACTGAACTACACGGGCTTGAATTTATTTATCACGCCCACTTTCTGCTAAAATAATACTCACACTACTCACCACTGGAATGACGAACGCGCCCACTATAGCACCAATAGTAACAGCCTGGGATTCGAAGGTTTTCTGAACGAACTGCAGACAGCCGTCGACGTTAATGAGACCTTGTAGTTCGGGCAGCTGAAATAATGGAAGAATTGCTGCAGTTGATCGATTGGTAACGGCGATTTTAAGTTTTGTGACGTTCATTTCAATATTTTGGAGTGTTCGTTGCTGCCATATATCGCTGGGCACAGGCATTATCTGTGATAACACCAAGCCGATGTGGTAACGCGTTGCTTTTCATCATAGCTTGTTCGGCTCCTCGTTTTGCTTGCGGGCCGGTTTGAGCTGCAGGTTACTGGATGTTAACAGTCCCCCCTCAGGAGATTGGTCTTACATCCAGACACACAACTTGGGTACCAACTTGGCCATTATACCCTACTATATAATGTATATGACTCTTCAAATAGCTGATCTGCTCCACTATGCAATAATTCTGTGTATTGGTCGCACAATGATCATATAAGAATTCATCAAATCAATCCTGATTTTCACGTTCAGTCACTCTTAAACCACTGTGCTATTTGTGATTCTCACAAAACATTTTCGGCTGAAAATAATCTAGCAGAGCACCCACGTTGCTGCGGGTCGGAAACATTTCACTGACTGCATGGTTTGTGTGTGATCGCGCAACGCAACGTCATTGCCCCGCCACTTTCCTGCTTCACGATTCAGGAAAAAAATTGACCAATTCTCATAAAGTCATTGTGCGACCAATGTCCATTGGTTCAATATATGTATAAAACAACAGACGTGGCGAAACTCGCACATTCACAAAAACAACATCTAACCGATTTTCGCTGCGCATTCTGCCAACATTGCAGACTGCGCATCTGTGATAGGAGCTTGTTGGCTTCGACCGCTCGGTCGTTGGTGTCCACCAGAGGATGACGGCAACATGAGAATGGCACGGCACATGATTCCGGCTGTTGATTGCCGGCGGTGCAGTTGTATTGCGCGTTCATTGACCAGTCCTTGTAGCCGGCTGATGAGACGCCGCAGCAACGCAACTGCAATATCGAATCTATTACAATCTATTATGGTGACACACTTTTTAAATTTAAGGAATTATATTTCAGTTTGACGAATGTTCTGAGTGTGCCCAGCGCCAATGCAATGCAGCACACCGAGCAACATTCAGGGGGACTTGTTGAACGAATGTCACCCAGGGTACGTTTTAAGTATACAGTGTGGGTGTATCTTGTCCATTGTGGGACACTGATTCCTGGTCATTCCCAACGAATGAGCTTGTACGTGGGCGCAGGCCAACACCAGTGACGTCAATGATGTTTCAAAGTTGGGATTCTCGAGTTCTAAATACTGTAATCAACCAAACACGCAGCTCCGCGGGTGTAGGCTGTAAGCATAATAATGACAATTCGTTGCAGAACCGATTCGGAACTACTCGATCTACGAATATAAACAACAAACAGCACCGCACCTCTCGTTGCACGTAGTCGAAAAAGTCCCTCATGTTGTCGTTGGTGTGATAGTGGGTCAACGTTGTGAGCAGCAGCGAATGTACACTGACTCCATCGGTCGATTGCGAATAGAACAGAATGAAGAGCAGGAATGCGCAGACGACCAAACTGATGTAGCAGACGAACACCATTAATGCGAACTGAAACGAATATTGAATTGGGGTGTGATTTTGCGTTTGAATCTATGTAATGGTGCCTGTCAGACTGATTGCTATCAGAAATGATCGTTAATCTGGTCCGATCTTGCCATAAAATGCGCAAGTTATGTATGTTCTGCACTGCTCTTTATTTCCGGCCAGTTTGCTGGTGTTATGTTCTGTGTTTCGAATCTTGACTGCGCCAAACTCCTTTGGTTCAGAAGTTCTAAGTGCACGAGGTCGAAAAAATTGATTTTAGTTAAAACTTGATCGGGTTCAAGTTTTTCTCTCTCGAACTTCAAACGCGGACCAATTCGGAAATAAATTTGTTTTTGCATCTGAGGATTTGCTTAGTCATTATGCTATCTCATGAGATTTATGCAGTGGTAAAGTGCAAGTGCACAATAGTCCGTATACTGTACATGTGTGGCTTGAAACATTGCCCAACCGATTTGAGCATGCAGACGTTGTCCCTGAGCGCACCAATGGCCCCCAGACTGGTCACAAATGTCGCCAACACGCCCAGCCACGATAATAGCAGACCCGGATTGAGCACAAAGTCGAGAGCGTGCGATATGGGGCGATAGTAGTCGATGAACAGGTACAGGCCGATCGATAGACAGATCAGGGACAAAAGCTGCAATTTGGAATAATCGGGTTTCATGTGGTGTTTGCATGCGCGCATGCGCGCATATTCGCACTGATGGTGTTCTGATTGTGGTCTGGCGAATAGACACACACCCATACGCGTCGAGGCGGAGGCGTATAACGAACGGACCGGTATTATGTGTGTGTGCTGCGGTGCACTGTGTATTGAGCGTGCGTGCGTTGGGTTTATGAGTGATTCTGAGCCGCAGCTAGACCGCGTTCCCGTAGCTCAGTTGGTAGAGCAACTGGCTGTCCAGGCCTGGTGGCTGGGAGGTCGGAGGTTCGAGTCCTTCCGGGAGCATACGTTTGGTGTGGCGGTTCAGAGTTCACATGATGCCTGCATCCCGCCCTTTGTGAAAACAGTTCTTACCGTTCGAAACACTACCCACTTCTGTTCTCACAATTCTGTGTAGTTCTGATTCCAATTCTAGTTCCAATTCTAATTCTCAACTCAATTCTGAGCGTCCTAACTATTATTATTTCGTTGTTTCAGAGAACAGAGAACAAGTTCCAGCGCGCTGATATATCGAGTGACAACCAATCAGCGCGTGAGAATTTTTCTCTGTTCTCTTAGAGAACGAGGTGTGTTGGGCCAGTCCATCGAGGTACCGGTACCACGTGCCTCGTACCATACCGATACCGCCACGAGCCGACTAAATATAAAACAATGCAATCATAAAACCCAATATCCGCTTACCATGAACACAAAGTTGGCGAGAAAGACGGTGTACTTGAGACAGGCGCTGATCTCCTGTCGCGGCTTCTCGTATCGTTTGTATTTCTGCCGCGTCTTCTGCACCGCTGCCATCATCGTTGCGCTCATGCCTGTGTGTGTGTGTGTGTGTCAATTTGTGAAACATCAGCTTGCCTGCTATGCGTGATTTGAGCATCACTGAGGTCGAAAAGCCTAACTTAGGCCTATGGATCGAAGCTGAAGCACGAAGCGGTGCGAGTCTGAGCGCACTGCAAGGCGGGAAATCAGATCCGGTGAATGGTTCGACCCGAATCGGTCTTGCCTTGATTGTTTGACTTTCAGTACCACCCTATCGCTTTATGACTTTAGATACTAAAAACAGTCGTACATATATCTAAAATTTTACTCATGTCACACGTTTCGATCAGGGTAAATTTGATGATTTTGGCTCTAGAAACAACACTTTCAGTCGAAATAAGTGGAATTAGTAAATCATTCATACAAGAAGTCACGTGACCTGGCAAGACCATCACCAAGTTTGATATCCCCAGTGCGTATTCAAGTGCGCGACGTTCCAAACAGATTCCCTCAGCAATCGTGAAAAAATCAGAAGATCAAATCGAAGGTACAGAGATCCCGCAGTTCATCATTAACAACCAGTCACGGATCGCTGATGTTTCACGTACTCGTATCGAAAACTCTGAGAAAAAGGCTCAAAAGCCACAATATCAAGAGAAAATCATCATGCTTCATATCGTAATACTCACGATTAAACAGCGCTTGTTCGTGAGCCACTAGCGCATCCCAGATTTGTAGCCGCAGTTCGCCAGCCCGACTGCTGCCCGCCTCAGAACGCTTCTCTCTCGGCGCAGACTTCGACTTGCCACTTTTCGATTGTGGTAATTGTGCTGGCGGTAATTTTGAATAATTATTCCTATCTGTCGATTTGGAAGCTCGCTTTTCGACGTGGTTGAAGGGTTGCGACGATCTAGGTCGACTGCTACCCTGATCAGAAGCAGGACCCTTGGTAGACGCTGATGTTTTGGGTCGTTTACGCGTCACCACTGAGCGGTTGACTGTCTGCAAATGTGAAATAAAATTTAATTTCTCTTACTTTTTCTATAATTTTTACATAAAAATGTTGTACTGAACGGAGGGACTCTCTCAAAGATTCTGGAGACTGAGAAAGAGGTCAAGATTGGGATTTTTGACAACGCATCGATTTTTGCGATTGAACAGAAATTTCATTATTATTAAACGATAAAAAACATCGTTGCGAGTTCAGCGAATTGCATCAAAAATTTATTGTGGGACATCATTTTTCGACAATAACGGTCTCGTAAACTACAGATGTCATTAACAATAATGCAGTTGTGCGCTGCGAAAGGTGGGTCGCGCGCTCCAGCCGCAATCAAATAAAATTTTGGGCCACAAAACCTGAAAAAGAATAGCCTATCCAGGTGGGCCTGTGATCTTTATTGCGCAGATACGAAATTTCGCGATTTAGCCGCAAACGTCTAAACGTGTACACCCGAAAATTCGCGTGGCTGCCCACTGCTTGGTGCGTTGTGTTTAGATTTTTGAATAAAAGTGCATAGCATGCATTAAGGTAGCGCATACATGATAAGAGGCGGTGCACATGAACACATAGCGTACAGCCCATAACATTATTGGATGAATAAAAAGAGAAAAATTTCTTTTCAATTGAACATATTTTTGGCCGAGCGCGCGCGGGCGCGAAAAATCAGGTCAAACGCGTGCGCCCAAGCGGCGACACACACAGCTACGGCACACACAAGAACACAGAGGAGCATGCAAATAATGTACTGCAAGAAGAGACTGGATTAAGAAGTATCATCAGGCCCAGTCACGAAAATCAAAAAACTCATCATCCAATTTGACCGGTCTAATCTGTTGTTATAACGAGAAAATGATGTTTCACCACCATACATGCGTATGTAGATGATCACAATTGCACAGATTAAGAAAAGAACGCATGAGTATAAATATTTTGAAAAGAAGCCCGCACTTGCGCGCAAGAGCGCACTCGAAAAGAAAAAAGAAAGAAATCCACGACAATGGAAAAAAGTTTGCCTCACGTCGAAGGAGTTACATAATCACAGCAATCTCTTCAAGGAATTACGCACTTGCTGCACTAGGAGTACAAAATATCCCGGGCTGTGCGTATTTTGAATTCTGTCTGAGCCTAGAATTCCACCAATACAAAGCCCTCCCCCCATAATGTTGATAACCAAAGTTATGCAGGTATATGCGTGTAATTTGAGTTGGACAAAAAACAGCGAGCATACCAAGAGAAACAGGCATTTTTGAGCAACACAACAGTCAGCCAAGGCTCCAGAATTCTCTTGGTGACTTTGTTTTTCTGATGTTTTGCGTTTGGTTGTCGTTTTCAAAAATGCGCACACAAAGAAAAACCAGTGATTAGTGAAAATGTTTGGGCATACACGATAACAGCTTTTTTCTTAACGCGCTTTGTCACGAAGAAATCCAGAGCAGATTTTAACCTGTGAAGATCATACCATCAGCGTGACTTTCAAAATGTTAATGTGCATGCAAGTTGTGCAACACACACACAAATGTAAAGAAATGCGAAATTTATTTCGTTTCTGTGATACAGATGTCATGTGTAGTGATCAGCGAAAAGTATAATTGGTGCGGGTTTTGTGTGTTTCACTCGGACTGTGATTGCATGCAACATGCCTTTATAAAGGCCCAACTATAATACTTCGTTTCGTTCTCTCACGCAAGATGAACCAACACGCCGATTGGCTGGCGCGAGCCTGAGAACCAATCAGCGTGCGAAAGTTTGTTTCGTATTGCGTGAGAGAACGAAGTATAATCCCCACGTCATTCACTGTCTCCCACAAAAAAAAAAAAAAAAAAAAAAAAAAAAAAAAAAAAAAAAAAAAAAAAAAATTTTTAATTTTTTTTTTTTTTTTATATTTAAAAAAAAAAAAATAAAAAAAAAAAAAAAAAAAAAAAAAAAAAAAAAAAATTTATATAGTCACGCGTTGGGTGTTTGGACAAAGTTCGCAAGAATAACATACTTTGTGCTTGACAAAGAGAGTGCCTGTCAAGCTGCCTTCCTCCGCCCAGAAATTAGAAGGGAAAATGGCTCGGCACAAAAATTACCGGTTGTTATAACAACTATCGCAACGCAAGAGATGACTGAGCTGATGTTACGAAATAAATCTGCAAACAACGTTAGAGAAAATCAATCTTCTTCGAAACTGGCGTATGCATGCGGCAACCAAATCACCGCTGCGTGTGGGTCTCGCATAGTTTGTTTGATTAGATAGTGGTTCACATCCCGGAGTCTTCTACTCAAATGAGGCTTCCTTCCCAGTTGGCACGCCGAAAGCAATTCCACCGAGTCAGAGACCACAGTTGGTTAAAGTTTGTTCAGTAAGACATTGACTTTAAAATAGGTCATGGTCCAAACTTTGGACCATGACCTATTTTGTGACCAACAATATCCAAGCACGGCGGGGTCTTGAAGTGAAAATCTCCGGTATGACCAATGGGATTGTGCGATGGCAGGAAGATGACATGAACAAGGTGAAACCGTTCTAAATTACTGTGGTTGCGAAGATTAAATTTCATTTTTTGGCGCAAGAACCTTTCTGGCAATGTTGAGATTGACGCAAAAAAATAGACCGTCATGTTGACGCAATGGAAAGATCGACGTTACGAAATCAGCGCGTGTTGGGTAGTTTTTTTGTAAATTTGACTTTGATGTTTTTACGAATTGACTTCTAACACGGTACACCTTGCGGTTTTACGCCGCAGACGATAAACTGTGATGAAACAGTTTCTTTATATGGTGCGGCGTCCCGAGTGATGACTGTTTCATCCGCAAGATTGTGTTGATTTCTTTTTGCGATGAACTTATTTGTGGCCAGAGCGGATAAGAATCAATTTTTCGTTTTCATTATTTTGTGGGTCAAAGAATCTCCTCACTCGTGCGGGTACCACGAGTCTGACATAACCAGCAAAAGATGGAAGTGTTTCACAAAACTACACAATGCGCATCAACCTCATTGAAAGCGTTTAAGTTTGTGTGTGCACCTCCAGCATAAACACGGATTATCTTTCTAATACATTATGTTGAAAAATGAAATCTATGTGTGCGGCCATATAGGACCTTTGACGACAGATCAACCAAAGAAAAACGAACAAATTCACCATAATCGGACAGATTATTTATGAGGCCGAAAGGCCTTGTATTTGCTAAACACACACACCCCGCACAGAGTTGGTGATTGTGTTTTTCGGTAGATTAGATGTTGTTTTTCAGTGAACTCATAATTCCGTGATGATTTCTGTATTTTTAGATTAAAAAAATACTGATAAATACATGTTATGTTTGTGGAGTGCAAACATGAAAATCAGATTCTGCTGCCAAATTGGGCGTTTGCGCTGTGTGTTTTTGCAAAATTATGCATCTAAGAGAAAGAAAAAAGCAAAAACAAACAATCAAAAATTTTACAATTACAATTCAGCAGCCATGTTCTGTTAAATGAACCGAAAACATCCAAAAACAGGCAGGCCCGGAGCAGGTGCACTCTTGTGGTACCACCCGGTGTGCCAACACACAAGAGGACAATTTAGTATTTGCTGAAAAATAATTACGATCTATTATTCAAAAATTGAATTTTTGGTTGCCTGATCGTACGTGCCTATTAGTATGCGATCAAAGGTATATAGTAGCAGCATGCTCACCGTAATGTATGTGATGTCAGTTCGAAAATGATTTGCGAATATTCTGCTGTTCTTTTTGTGTGGTTTGGAACGGGAGGGGTGATCATAGAGCGACCAAATAAACAGACACCCATAGCAGAGGTCAATAAAGAGCACTGGTCTGGTTTTCCATTTTGGGTTGATTTCATTGGCTAATAAATTGGACCGCCAGCTGCCTAGTGCCTAATCAGGGAATGATCGGCTAATAGTAATGTCGTCAACTCAATGCAGCCCCAAATGAGAGCGAGAAATTTTGGAGGCAAATTTGCCACTGACGAGCCCCTGGCGCCTCGGTCAATCTGCGAAAGCAGGGCGAAACAGACAAACATTGCTGCTGCACTCAGAACAAAAATAGTACGTAGCGTTGGACGATGACTATCTGGTTCGACCACAGTACTATCAGCCAAATGCTCCCGTAGTCGGTCGCTCAAAATGCGTCCATTTAGGCGGAATGCGGAAATTGGTGAGCTGGTAAATGCGGAATGGTAAATTTCTGCATTCCGCGTTCCGCGTTTGTCTGGTCGCCTTTGCGGAATGGTGCGTGCTTGGGTGACGATGACAACTGTCAACGCTTACCTCAAATGTTGTGTGTTAACGCAAACAGCAACTGAGATCTTTGACCAAAGCACAAATTTATTTGCATGAATTCAAAATTCCGCAAAGGTGAGCAGATAAACGCCGAATGCGGAATGCAGAAATTTGCCATTCCGCATTTATCTAATCGCCGCTTTAGCACGAGAACAACTCACTCTGCAACAAAGATTGATTAAATTTCCCCAAAACAGAACAACAAGTGACAGATACAGCCGGAACAAAGTGCGCTTAGATATAGCATTGTGCTACCAATACTAGCAAAACATGTACCAAGTATGTTTATTCAACACAGAGCACAGAACAGCTGCCGTTCAAATCGCGCTCGGTGCACAACATAAATGCAACTGTTTAGATTAGATTAGGTGCATTCGATTGAATACGCAACGGCAGATTTAGTGCTAAAGTTATCGGGCATGACATGTCTGGCATTTGGAATATCGGGTCTAAGTAGTAATTGTACCTGTTTTATTCTGTAGCCGACAACTTTAAAACCCACAGATAATGTTCGTAATCTGAAAGTCTCTCTCTCTCTCTCTCTCTCTATTTAAAATAAGCGGATCTTTTGTGGCTGGCGCTATGTGTGCACGGTGCAAAAATTGTGTGTTTCAGCACGCAGCTGTCTCTGAGACCACTGTGTAAGTCGCATTACAAAAATCCCATTAGGGTGGAGCAAGATTATGGGTCAGAGCAGATTTATAAATATTACGTATTGCGGTTAGTACATAGTGTAAGAGGTACTAGATTTTCAGAGCCCAGAATAAGACTCCTCACAACAGTGTACTGACGCGTTCCGTGATATTTATGACCTTTTGGCACAAAATTTTTCGCACTCATTTTAACCGGGCCGACAGAAGTTTCATTTTGTGGGGGAGGGGCGCGTTGGGCGGAACTTGTTATTGCAAAATTTCGGACGTAATTGGGTCCTTAATTAAATTTGTTCAGTACAGTGATCGCACATTAGGCCACAAGCGGCACGACAGACACCCAACAACAATAATACATATTTTACCGCGCAACGTTTTTCGTGGGCCCCGACCCTCAAAGGAAATAACGGTATTTAGCGACGTTATAATAATAAAAATGGGTTAATGTTTGCGTTGTAGAGGTGACGGAAACCCACCTTTTGAGGTGTTGAGAGAAGTCCATTCACAATTTGTAACGTTAAAGGTCTGCCATCGTTGTTACGACAGGAGTCGCATACGTACTGTATGTAGAAAGTTAAAAAGTAAAATGAGGTGCCTTCTTTGGTTGCATTGACGTTTTTAAGCGCCAGGTAAGAAAAAACTTTTTATCCTTTCAGAAAAGGAAAAAGTGTCTCAACGGTGTGAAAAGGTTTCTCCGTAGCCTTTTCGACAAAGCGGCCGTCATATGGTTGACCTTCTAGCGCAGCGTACAATTGTGTTTTTTTCAAAAAGCCTAAAAGGCCCGTTTCATTTATGGATGCTGTAACTTTTCCGCAAAACAAATTAGCAGAAGTATTTTCGACAAAGCTTAGCCAGTGGTACATAACCTACCGCCTCGTTTTTTATGTTGTGCACTTTTTTGGTGGTAATCGGTAATTATGGGTGAAACGGGTTTTGGAAACATTGCCTTTTAAAAAAATATTTTCGCTCTTATTGAAAATATAACTCCATAAAATGCATGACAGACAGACAGATGAGATCTAGCAACAAAAATCAGGTTATTTCATAAATAAAACCAGATCCTGCTCTAAACTTGACAATCGCAAATAAAATTCGGAAAAAGAATGCCAAAATCTCCGTGGAGCGTGCTAAAATCAGTGTAGTGAACTGATGGGAATACATCGTAGGGGTCTCAGTTGTTGATTTAGGCACAGGTAAAATTTATGCGGAACAATTGGCAATAAATTTACTTTATTTAAATCGCCACACATTTTTTTGCATCGCGCGCGTGTGTGTGTGTGAAGCACATGATTGGAAACACAATTGAGTGAGAAGCAAGCGCGCATCAGCCAGAAACTGGACATACGACATTTTGTTAGTGCGAAATAGGCATGAAAACAACGCCCAAATTTGTGGGTACGGACACTAATGATAATGCATTACCTTGTGTGAAACATCAACCTCGGCAGCACCCAAGACTCTGGTGACAATAAAAGTTTGCCAGACAACATGTTCGTGTGTGGTGTGGTGGTGCAAAATTGACGAAGTGTTGTTGTATGTGGATCGATTCAACGGGCATAAATAATATCAAAATCGCGAGCGTATACACTTCAGCTGATATTTCAAAATAATAAAAGAGCAAAATTTAGATGTACGAACAACTGAATTTTCACTCACGCGCGAGACGCAGAATCAGACTCCCCCACCCCGGCGTGGAAACATTTTGTTACTGAAGTGAATTCACACTGAGACCAGCTGGCCTGGACTTCGCAGACTACGTACTGGGGCCCAATTCGGTAAAGTTTTTCACGAAAATGAATAAAAATACTAAAAGGCCCCATGGACACTACACTCAAACGAGGCTGTGGTGAGGTTGTTTGCGATCAAAGTTTTCATGAAAGTTTTTTCTTCATCCGAGTTTGAGAACGTTTCGCGCCTATTTTCGTTCAAGATGCTCATAATATACGTGAATTCCATTCTGAATTTTGGGCCTAAAATGCGGAATACGCCTGACAAAATGTGTGTTATGGGCGGCAGATAATTCGAATGACATGTGATACACAAACGCTTTCCGTGAATTGCTGAAACTTAGAGCTTTGTGAAAAACCACAACAATCCAAAACGTGAATGCCGAAAATCAATGGCGTTGAAAGCCAAAAAAGCGGGTGTTATAATAAAAAGCGCTTTTCTCTCAAACTGTTTTAGTAATATCAATTTTGGACTTTAGATTAGAAACGGTTATCGACCGGATATGTTCTAACAAGCTATATTTCCTGTTTGCATGGGAAATCCCCGCATCGTGCCCAGATGATGGTGAATGCTTATCTGACTTTTTCTTCTCTGCACCATGTATAGGTGCAGCCTGCACCTACATTATACATTCCCAGAAAGCAAACGAGCTAATAAAAATCGACTTTTACACGCCTCACAAATTCTGTGGGAAAAATGGCTGATTCTGCGGCGGTGGGAGAAAAGATTTTGCCATGAAGGCAAAATATTTAACCACGATGGTAAGAAAGAGAACGGGAGTGATTTTTCATCTCAATGTCGATCGTTGTGCTTTTTTTAAGAACGGCATGTTTTCTAGTTTTTTTCTGCCTTTTTGCAGGGACCACATTCATTTAGAACACGATGGGGTCTGGTTTGAGTGGATATTACTTTCCCCATGAAGCAAGAGCAACCAAAAAAAATTGAAAAAATGAAATATGATAAAACTGAAACTGCTTTGTGGCCGCTGCTCAACCCATCGGTAACAACAGTAATAAAGTACGAAAAGCCATGGTTTTTTGAGAAACGTCGGCAAGATCGGTACGATCACGGCTAGATAATGGTATATATCAGAGTTGGCTTCAGTTGGAAAAGGTTCTTGCACATATTTGTTGGAAACACTACACTGACGTTCTCAGAGAATCCAAAACCCGTTAGAGTTCACAGGCAGGAAATCTGACGTGTATCCGTGACCTTGGATATATTGGAAAATAAATTTGAAAATAAAAAAACTAACCAGATCAATCAATTTTAGAAATCAATCACTGACTGATTACAAGATTGACACAAACGTCGAAGCTGTAATTATTGGGTGCCTGGTTGATGTTTCACCACGTCGTGCAATATTGGGACAGAAAGGCCCCAGAAAACATGCGCAATAACGCAAGTGACGCAACCCGAACATCATTATGCGCAACCGTTGTTTTTTGAAACAGAAAAATATAAATGGAGAGTTAGGTTTTATGGAGAAGGTGGATAATTGATTTCGGTATCGCTGTTTTTGATCACGAGAGTTTACACCGGTATATGCGTTATATTGGGTACCTTCGCGAGTTGCTATGGTGCTATTGCTATTATTTTGTAGCATGCTGATGAAAAGAACCCAACTACAATAGAAGAGTGTGACAGTAAACAGTATAATCAATTTAGCGCTTGGGAAACAGGTAAAGAGAACATGAGTGTTCTTTTACGTTGTAAACGCGTGATATTGGGCGCGTGTGACTTGTTTGGAGCTACTTTCGAGTTCGAGACTATCATTTCGTAATTTCTGCCGTCACGCGGCTAAAAACTACCACAATCCCAAAATGTTAGTCACATTATTTTCATGACATATTGAAAGACCACCATTGAGTTTGTCACGTGTTATTGAGATGGGCGGAATAGTTTTGCATATTGATTTGCGGGCGTACGCGACACGTTTACCGCGCAAGCGAAGACCGTAAAAGTGTCAGGTTTAGCTGACTTACACATTATTTGTAAATATTAGTGTTCGATTAAAGGTCAAACGACAGTAAAATTAACTGTAAACGTCCGTTGGTGCCAGAGCACAGAAAATCACAAACATTAATGAAATTCTGAAATATTCAGAGAACAGATTATGAAATTCTTATTGTCTTTGTGGATTGGTACATGGCATGCAAGAAAAGTCAAGATGTACAGTAGATGGCTATAGGCACATGAGCCACAACGCGACGAAAATCCACTCGTTTTTCAATTATAAATAATAACAATAATAAATACAACAACACAAAACTGCCAAATCTGGTACCTACACAAGGTCGAGTGAAATACGTATGTATGTAACAACTGTGTGTTCAAATAGGAATTTTCGTAAATTTTGCCTTTGTTCGTTGCAAAATTGTCACAGGCCGCGCATGCGTACTGGGATGGGAACAGGACGGAACAGCGCTAGAAAATGTCGAGTGGCAAAAAAATCAAAAAATGTATTGTAGCTGATCCGCGCACGTGTACAAAAAGCACAAAGAAAGCTGTTTATGGTTGTGGTAGCCAGGTGACAAACCGAAGTTTAAAAAATCTTTGCATGTACATACAATACATATGTACCTCATCATCTAATCACGTGAGGTACTGTAAGTTACGTTCAGTAGTACAATAGGTCGAACCTGGTATACGAGATAATGGCACTTTCAAGAAAAAATCCCCGTTTTTTATCGCTGTTTTATTCGTCTTGTACTCACTGGTGTTGACATCCTGTAACCTTGCCGGCGGAGTGGTGTTTTCACACAAATAATGACTACGCTTTCCTTTTTCTGCTCAATTTCGTGTGGTTTTTGATGTGACATCGCTATGCCTCTGGTGGTGTTATTGGGTGACAGGAAATAAACTCTTGACTTTATGGCATGTGGGACTTTTGGTAAATATAGCCACATAAAAGTACCGAAAACACTCGCAGAGAACGCTACAATCGCACTTCAATAATAACGTAATATTTTCAATGCAAAACAGCTCACAATTCTGAAACATATATGTAAAATCGTGACTCAACCGATTACACATTTTTCACGAGAAGAAAAAGTGGACGCAAAATGCTGAGGACAATTTGAAGTGGTTGAACAAAAACAATCTGGAAGTCAGACTTTTGCCTTCGTTGTGGGAGTGTGACTCAAACAACCAATATTTGAAACGTTTGCTAATTCTTCCCCGAGTGGACAAGTTGGCTTGTTTATTGTGTTCTCTCCGTTTGTAAGCCCCTCGGTTGTTGGGCCAAGGAACGTCATTTTCGTGGCAAAAGCACCATTAAATGTTCGGCAAAGGGAATAAAAATTCGACAATAAAAAAACAAGCAGACAGTTATTATTATTACAAAGCTTTAACAACGTTTCGTTTTCGCTTTCTGGCTGCCGTCGCTCTCTTTGGATAAAAAACACCAGCATAAAAATGTACACGCGTACGGATAACCAACAAAATGTCAACAAACTTTGTCCTTATGGTACACATACAGACGCATTGAAACGAACACGCTTAACGAGATTGGTTCAGGACTGTTCTTCGGTGTTGGATTAAAAACAGCAAGGATGAAAATGGGGATGGTGTGCTGGGACTGTACAGAAATGTCTGTCTGTTGTATATACAGTATGTGATGAAAGTATTTGAGGATAATCGTACAAAATGGTATTGTGTATGTATACCCTGTATGAATCCTTCAGGCAAATAATGGAAATACGGAAAATTCAGCGTAGATTCCATTTCAACATTCAATGGGCATATTTCAACCCCGCCTACCATCAGAGTGTTTCACTACCCAGCAAAATATTATTTAGCAAGCAAGCCGAGACAAAAGTACATCAAATGTACATACATAGCTCGCATCAATAATTTTCAAACGTCTTTTTTTATCAATGAGGAGTATAGCAAGCAGACAAAATGAGGCGCGCTTTCACTCATCGCAAAGAAAGCACAAAAAATATTTTACTCAACATCGGAATGTGAGAAACGATCGATTTCGAAATTTCCCCAGCACGTTTTTTTTCTGTTATTCACCTCACTTCATGAATGAAGCGCATTGAAAACGTGACGTGATACAAGTGAACTCTTTCGCAAATAAAGGCTTCCCGCGTGTTGCGCGAATGTTTTTTTCTGCGCGAAAAAGTGTTGTCTCGTAACAGCGGCCGCAAAATGTGAAAGTTCATCTTGGTTACAGTGTAGTTGAGATTGCAAATCGCTAGATAGAGTGTATAATAGCGGTGTGGGTGGGAGAGATGCTCGCAAATATATATTTCGAAATGTAAAATGCCTACAACACAAATGTAAATGTAAAATGCACAAATAATAATGTATACCTTGTGTCAGCGCAACAGTATGTGCAGTGCAACGGCTTAGCAGATGGAGATGGAGCGGGGTTGTTGCGTTAGCGTTAGTGCAACAGCAGCATTATTTTTTTTTATTTTTCAAACGGGTCGCATGCCGCGTACACCGTAGCGCAGCGCAATGTCAAACAATGAACCCTTGGTGAAATTTTCTGAATTTATACTGTGTTCTGTCGAATAACATTGCGTATTTTTATATATATGGGCGTGAATTTGCGACAAACTATAAAAAATAGGATACTTCCCGAATTTTTTTCATATTATTTTCCAAAACGAGCAGATGCGCATTTAGCATGGGATGGGTTGAATATGTTGTACTATTTGCTCAGCGGTGCTGCACAAACCAAACCGCAGGGGTGTTGCATTCTACCGTGGCACTAGTGCTAATTTTTTCGAATTTACTTTAAATTTTGCTTTGCCAGTCTAAACTTTGGTAATACAAGATCGAAAACATTCCCTTTGGCACATCAGCGTTACCATGGAAATAATGAGGCGAGAACTAAATAAACTAAATAAACAAGAAATAGACAGAAAATGCTCAAATCAGCAATGCAAAAACATGGACACGCCAGCGCAGTTACATAACAGAAAAGTACACATTCAAATGCGCAAAAACGCGCAAAATCATTCATTAGTCTCTGTTTGGAACATGTATGTATAGCCTCCGATGACCTCCAAATAAATCTCACATTCACCTTGTGTGTATCTCTGTGTGCTTAGTCGACGGGTATATCGACCTTACCACCTCCATAAACGGGGAAAATTATCTGATGTTTTCGCACAAAATGCTGCAAATGTCATGAAAATTGTTCACAAACATACAGTAACCCTTAATTAAGGCACGATCCCAGAAAAAAGGAAGAGAAATTGGAGAAGCCGAATACTTTTTGGCCTGACACTTTTAAAGTTGGGGTTCTTTATTCAATAGCAACCCCAGGGTAAATATTGATAATAACGTGCATATACTGGGCAGAAACACAGAAATGCTCAATGTATAAAGCAACAAACATAAAATTCTGAGGGTTAAGATGACCACTGGTGACCTACACAAATAGGTGGACTCTTGCGGATAAATTTCAGGATTTTAACCTCCGCGTGAGTTTCAACCTTAAATGCAGAGCTCCATTATAAACATTGGTTTTTTAACTCTGCGAGTGTCATTATTGATTTTTTAAAGCTTTTTGTGAGCAGAGACGTCGTTTGACGTACTGCATTTGATGATTTGACCCATTTTAAATTAACGATCAATGAATTGATCACCCACAGGCCGGTATCAATACTATAATGAAAGTGCATTCATAATTCAAATTAAGTAACGCGTTTAAATCAATCGATGAAGCATGACTGAATCAATGTTGTTTCACTATACATGACCTGGTGGTCTTCAGCATTGTCGGATTTCACAAATCAAAAATAACGAATGATAAAAGTAGAAAGGGCTCACAAAACATAAAACACAATGTAGCAATAATTGAAGAATTGACAAAGAGAGCAAGAGAGCGAGTTAATATACTCGAATGAAATTTGAAAAATTGAAATGACACATTTTATTTTAGTTGTTATGAATTTTAGTTGTTATTATAATTTTCTTTCTTGAGTCAACTGAGAGGTGATTTACGTATACATAAGTATTAAGAAACCACATTGTGTAAAATATTGTTTGATTTGCGAGTTTTATGAATGTTATGTGAATCCTATATTTTGGTGGATTTGGCTCCTTTGTCATTTTAGACTGTGAACATCGCGTTTGTATTCAAGATAAGATCGAACATACAAATTCGAGTGGCGCGCGTGCGTGAACACAAGAGAGGCTAAGATAATGATCTTGGAAAGTCGCTATTGGATACGACCATTCCGCATCAAGTGCACAATTTTATGAGCAGCGCCGTTACCAAGCGCTGTCAAGAAGAAAATCATCACAACCAATCGTGATGGTGATCAAACCGGTCCGGCCGGGCTTGATCGGGTGCCTTTTTTTGTAACCGGGGAAATGTCCTTCTATGCGCAAGACGCACCAGAGTGCAGAAATGTTTTGAGCTGGTCAAAATTAGTGGCATTAGTAGATCACAAAATATGACAAGCTCGTAGTGCCACGTGAGGCATTAGAGCCGATCCGATACCATCACCAAATTCTTATCGACCCACGCTTGGACTTGGGGTGTTTTGTACAGAACTTTTATAGGTGTGCAAAGTGAACAAATCTTTAGGAATATAATTGAGTATGAGTTGGAAATTTTAGAATGGCAGCATCCCGCGGTGAAGAACACTTCACAAAAGCGGGCGGTCGATATTAGAAAAGATATTAAGGTATGTACGTTGAAAGAAAATACATATGTACATTATATATGGGTATAAAGGTATAAACCAAATAATTTATGGGAATGCAAGATTGTTGAAGTGAACTCACATGACGAAATTTCTTAGAGCACATGTTCCGGGGGCAAATATATTTATAAGACGTCTAAATTCAATCATAAAGTTAAGCAAATGAAAATAAATATATTTTTAATCACGAAATGAAAACTTACTTCTTGGTCGCCCATGATCCGTTGTGTACGACACCGTCCGTTCCGATGTGGCACCACGCTCTCTTCCTCCGCTGTTCACCAAGTATTTCGACAACGTTTTGTGCTTTCACGTTAAAGTTTTGCAATTAGAAGTTTGTCATATCTGACACTTTGTAATCATGTGTCCTACTGTTGATGTCTGTCAGAATTGTGTGTGAGGAATCTGAGATAAATATGATATTTTTTAAAGTTGAATATAGCGTCTTAATATTGGCATCTTTTGGATATATGCACAGAACAGCAAGGAAACGGTTATCAAGTGCGACGTCCAAGGCTTCCTCATTCGCAAACGTACACATGACCCAACGTTATACAGAAACAACTTTTCGCGATCCAGGAGCGTACACTGCCAATGAAAAATGCATGAGATACTAGATGAACAAGACCCGCTGTTTTTTATGCGCGAACTTTTCTCTGATAAGCATCTGGACAAAACGAGACATAATTTTATCTTGAACTAATCTACGTATACAACGCCCAACGCGCTTGAACCAGGAAGAAAAAGTAACGCAAACACAGATCCGCGCATTATTGCGTGTCTGATCAACAAAATGTGGTTTACATAAAATGTTGAATTAAAAGTGTGAATTGAGCGCCTGCTCTCAAACGTTTGCCGATATGCCCTCTGCAAGTAAAACCAACGAAATTTTTATCAACACCATTTTTATTTCGCGTTTGTCGAAATATTTTACGTGGGCGCCTTTGCTATATAAGTACACTCTTTCATTTCAATATTTAGTTGTGCAATAGTATCAATGAACTCATACACACCTGCCTGTCTGCCTGCATGCGCGTGTTCTTTTTGGATTAAAAATTTTATTCAAAATATGTTGGATTACTTTCGGACTCGAAAAGCGGATATCCAGCGAAGGAAATTTTTGAAGCCCGAACACCCACCATGAGCAGAATAACCTCTTTGTGTTTTCGGGACGCAGTTCCGGGAGAGGAGCAATGAAACACTCGCTCACTTCAGCATGCAGACATGCAGGTGGTGCATGCGCATGCAGGCAGCCGATATCATTGCACGCACATTGTGTGACACTGCACTGCATATGCACCATTTTAAAATTTTCAAGTCTTACCCTCCAACCCTAGGTGCACACAATTGAGGAAGTGCAGCGCACTTTGTTGGGATTATTGAGTATACGCCTGGCTGGACAATAAAATTCGAGTATTTTTGGCACCCCAGAATCATTGAATAACCATGGTGTGATGTCTGCAATGTGGACATGTGTTACTCAACGCAGAAATTGAATGCTGAAAAAGCGCAAGAGACACTATTCAGCAAAGACTGACAGACAGACCCCACTTTTGATTTGGTCTTGTCTCAAAGTGAGATATTGTCATGTTTTCGGTCTGAAGTCGTGCTCCCAAGGCACACTATTTTGCGTTACGGTCGGTTTTCGGTACTTTGAAAATGACAATGTGCCCATTTATAAATTTCATATTCGCGATCATGAGAATTTTGTCTGTTTCCTCAAACTTGAGGTTTACACTCTGCAAATCTGATAAGAGACATGGTAAAAAATATGGAACAGCTAGCTACCGTATGAAACAGTGGAAGCTCGCTCTAAAATTGTATCTGTTTTTGTTCAAATTCAACTCCAATGCATGAAAATTTTTTATTTCTTCACTGCATTTTGGTGACTATATTTTTGGTTTTAGTATTCAGAGGACTGCAGCAGGAAGCACGATCAGCCGTGCGCACATCCACGTTGTGCATCATCAGCCAGCTGGACATTGTGTGTGATCAATAAAAAGTAAATGTTTATGCCAGCGCGATTCACTGAGGCGCGTAGATTGGTGTCAAAGAGTAACAATTGAACAACAAATACTAAATCAGGTCATAGAAAAGCATTCAATTTTTATCCCACAAAAATTAATTCATGGCTGCAAAAACATCGATAAGGGGTTTTCTTTTCGGTGACACAGAATGAAATCTTATTACGACATTATTCATGACCGTTATTAAGCTACAGTAATGTTCTTCACATGACAGCACATGTGTTCCTAAAAGTTGCAAATATGGCTATAAAGCAGGAACAAAAACATCGCGGTACCTGAGACAACCCGATGCTATGCATTCAGTCAAACAACAGATCGCAGCCAAACTACAGCCGACGGCCCAAAGTGTGAATATTCCAGCAACGCTCCAAGTGTCAAGCGAATTATGGGTGGTCACTGTATCGTATTTCTGCACCTCGCACTTGCCTTGGTGATGTTTCAATGCGGTGTATTTCATATGACGCATGTAGCGCTGTAGCAGCTCGTGAAGACCTTCTTGCTGGAATTAAAAGCTGATTGACCCTTGTTATTAGAGAACACCTTCTTCCGCACTGTACTGCTCTGTCTGCCTGGTGATGACATCGGATCCGGGTAAGCTGGCATTCGCTTTTGACTTTCTTTGAACACATAAATCTGTATTTCGGAGCTTTACCGATCGCAGTAGTATTGACCGGCGGAACTCACACTGGTGTCATCTCAAAATAATGTGTGTGTGTGTGTGTGTGTGTGTGTGTGTGTGTGTGTGTGTGTGTGTGTGTGTGTGTGTGTGTGTGTGTGTGTGTGTGTGTGTGTGTGTGTGTGTGTGTGTGTGTGTGTGTGTGTGTGTGTGTGTGTGTGTGTGTGTGTGTGTGTGTGTGTGTGTGTGTGTGTGTGTGTGTGTGTGTGTGTGTGTGTGTGTGTGTGTGTGTGTGTGTGTGTGTGTGTGTGTGTGTGTGTGTGTGTGTGTGTGTGTGTGTGTGTGTGTGTGTGTGTGTGTGTGAAAAAACCCAAAACCCCCAGTGTGAAAAAAACAGCAGTGCGATTTGGTGTAGGACAATGGCGCAGAATTATCGATCAAGACGTTGCCCGGTTGTTTGATCAAATCGCAAATTTTGTCGAATTTGTCGAAGTCCTCCCCTTTTAGGTACTTCACTGGTCGTTTTCCCAGAGCGTCACCGAACTTTTCTGCGTCACTCTTGTCAGCTGTTGTCTTATTGGTTGGAGTCAAATGATTGAGCCAGGCATGGCCTGGAAATTGGAAGCAGAAAAATTCAAAAAGTAGTAAAACCTATTTAAATGTGTAGTTTCGTGGAATTATACGAAAAGCCGAACGACCGAACAAACCTTCCATGGTGTAAATGGTATGCGAGCCAGATTTAACCAGCTCAGTCAGTTCAAGAAGATTGTGGAACGGTAGTGGATCGTGAACCAGAAGCAACTGCGACAGCACCCCTGAAGACACAGGCAACAGGCTGAACATTACGTGGGCGTATTTATCGACATGCAGTACCTGCCTATCTCCTGCAGTCAGTTTCTATTCGGTGTAGATTACAAATTCTAGCTAGGGGTAGAATTGTCAACAAACAAATTTGTGCGGCTTGTGAAAAAAAAACTTTCCGGATGGTGGGTTGCGGCTGTTGTCATCGAAGCACCGAAGTCCAAATATTTTCTCGTTGGGTGGGAATTACAAATCTACACCGAATAGGAGCTGGCTCCAGGTATTGAACTCGTTGAGTTTAGACCTATCAATAGTCCAACACATTGAGCGACACGCGCCAGAAGCGCCTGACTTATCAATCACCAACCTTTACTGAACAGCGACACCACTACCGCAATCAAGAGCGCTGTCCAGGCGATCGACATATTGATCCATGCGCGCACAGCTGGTAGGTGATTGCTCGTTTGTGTGCAGTTTGGTGATGCGCATTTTCCAGCGCTGAATCAAACGAACCACAAACACGCACAGCATTAGAGTTATCCATACCTGTGTGCTTGTTGGCGTTTATGTTTTTTGATTCAGGGCATTTTTCAGAATTGTGGTATTCACAGTTTAATTGTATCCACTATATAAAAAAAAACCGTTCAGATGGTTGTTGATCTAAAACCAAACGTAAGCCCGCAGCACGAACCTCGGCCTACACTCATGTCGTTAACACTCTGGTTGTCAACTCAACCGTAAGGCTGTGAGCAGATAAACGCGGAATGGCAGATTTCTGCATTCCGCATTCCGCGTTTATCTGCTCACCTTGGCAGAATTCTGCATTTCTGCAAGTAAATTTATGCTTTTGGTCAAACCTCTAAGTTGCTGTTTGCGTTAACACGCAACATTTTGAGGTCAGCACGCTGGAAGTTGTCATCGTCACCCAAGCACGCACCATTCCGCAAAGGTTAGCAGATAAACGCGGAATGCGGAATGCAGAATTCTGCCATTCCGCGTTTATCTGCTAACCAATTTCCGCATTCCGCGTTTATCTGCTCACAGCCTAATTCCATTTCTCGCGCTCATTCAGTGCCCTTCATTTGACGACCGTCGTTGACGATTTATGCATTGACAACCGAACGATTAGCCCGCTCCTCAATGTCAAACACCCGCATGTACTGGAACAGGTCTGAGCCGAATGCTGGTTTCGACGCCACCAATGCCGCCAGCGGCGACTCGAGCGTGATCGGCAGCGACGCTCGGAATCGTTTCGCTCGTTCTTCGTTGAAATACAAAAGCACGGCGGCCGTAACTGCAACCCCCGCCGCCATCGTGGAGAAACGCTGGGAAGAGAACCTGGAAAGTCGACAGGACCGAGAATGTCGCGCTGCAAAGCTTTTGCGTGATTCCTTTCATACTTCGAGGTTATTGGTCTGAGCGAGCTGCCAACGAATACTTGTCATCGTTTCTGGAGGAAAGCTTCCAGTTGCGATCCAATAATGAAGTGCCGTCGTCCGAGGAAGTACCGCATTACACCGTGGAGCTACAATTCTGTTACGACTATACAAGTAACGCATTTGGTTCCTGAGATTCTCTGGCCTGAACAATGTGCCGAATTCCTAAAAATTTAATTCGTTTCAGCACCAGCTTGTCCGATTGCACGCGGGATTTAGCGCGAATGCGCTTTCCCGAATTGCGCCGGATGTCTGGGCCCAGTCCATCGGCCTAAGCCATAAAGTCAAAGATGAATCCAAGAATGAGTCAACTATAACACTACACAAAGAACGGACAGAATAGGACCGTCAATATGCTTGCATCACTGACCAACTCTCGCCACCAATTCCCTATCCACCGGGCATGAGCTTGTAGTCGAGTCCAGCGGCATTCATCACCATTGCGACCATTTCGGCGGAGTGGCCCGGAAATCGGCAAGTTCCTGCTCAAACGCTAATGCGAGTCCGACGAACATCGGTAGCGATAGGGTGGACGATCGAGGAACAGGAGACCCAGTGTGGGTGAGCTGCTGGTATTGGTCATTATATTTTTTAATTAATTCGCGCACCTTAAAAATTATTTTGGGGAATTTCTAAAATTCAGATATTATTTCGAAGAACAGCGGCCGATTTTGGTGCGGCATATGGCTGGACAGCCGAAGCCGAAGGTATGTAAAGGGTACAAGTTTATGATGGCTTTCCGGAACGGTAATTTTTCGTATGTCGCAAACGTGACAAACCATGCAAGCAACAACAAGTGTCAAATGTTTGCTAACGGTCAACGTACATTTAAATTATTAGAATTCGACTGTTGTGTTTGTTTCTGGTAACTGCTATTGACGTGTAATCTGCTTGCACCAGTCATTACATGACCCACGGAAGGACAATACGTACGGTATAGTAAGTTTCTAATTTCGTTGCCTCATGCATTATTACAGACGCAGGCAAGTTTCCCGTTCGAAGTCGAAGCAGGCATCAAGCTCAAAACACAATCAACAAGCCGCGTATAGCTGACACACACAGCTTGTGCGACTGAAACATTCGAAACGTACACGTGGAATTCATTTATCAGGTGGCTTGACAATAATAATGACAGTGACAGGCAGGTCTCGCACTTTTATACGGACGCGGGTGTACGTGTTTTGAGACAGAGTTGGAGCCTCAATTTTGACCTGCAGTGTGAACGTTATTGATTTGGCAGAAATGAATATTTTTGCGCTGGTCAAAATTATATATACTAAGCAGTGCTGCCAAGTTTTTATAAATTGTCACAAAATAAGATTCGAACAAAACTGTCAGAACTCGGATGGGCGTCCCAGTGTTTCGCGATCACGTCAAGTTGATAAGATGCGCATTGTGCACCTCATGGGTTCGGTGGGACACGGGACAACCACAAAGCACATGGAACAGAACACAGAACGACGT